>VZTL01059986.1:18122-44807 GCA_013400535.1 Scopus umbretta
CCCATGGGGCAGAGGGAGGGTGAGCGAGCGGCTGTGTGGGGCTCGGTTGCTAACTGGGGTTAAACCACAACAACCACTTCACTGCAGATCCTTCAAAACTCACAGGGGTAAAAATCAGTAAGAAGTCCAAATCTGACCCAAAGAGCATTTGTCTGCCAATGTGTGTGTAAATATGCATGTCCTTTCCTCACAGGATCTACTTAGTGGGAAAACCACGTTCTGAGGCAGAGAGGAGCCTGGCTTATAGAGCAGCGCAGCCCCTCTCCTCTTACATCTATTCTCTTCCCTGGTGTTACGCCACAGCAAGACCAGGGTAGGAAAGCGGCACACTAGACCCCAAACCTCTGGTGCAACACTGCAAGATATGGGATTTCACTTGTTCTAACGTGGCGTTACCCAATACTGCCACTGCAATTTGTTTGCTGCCTGTGCTGGTCTTGTAATTCCCTTGCCTGTCGGCAAAGCAGATTTAAGGGCAATACTCTTGCCTCCACGTCTGCAGCCATGCAAACGGGGCTGATCTACAGCACGGTTCTCCTTGACTGGAACTGAAAACTCACGTTTGTTTGCCACAAAGTGCAGCTCTGCTAGGCCTCCCCCATCCTGGGCAGGGGAAATCCGGCAGAGCAGACTGCTCCACCACTAAAATTTCATTCACAGGCAGAAAAAAACCCACTTTTTCTTTCACTTTGCCAAGCCCAAATACGTGACTCAAGGTTTCGGGACAGGGATGAAGGCCGTATTCCCACAGATCTCTAACGTGGCTGTTCACAATTGGGATGTCCTAAACAGGCTCTGTAAAGCTGATTTTAGGACTAGCAGCTGTGGCGATGTGCCCTTAAACCCCACAGATACTGAAAGGGCCCCTCGGTCTCAGTCCCTTAAGTTTCAGATGTACCGACTTGTACTATCTGCTTCTCACCAGACACTGGAGGAGAGGCCGCTTGCAAGGAAGGAGCGTCCAGAGGACAGCCCCTCCAAGCGTGCAGCTATATCCAGTGCCCACTTGAAAAAAAATAAGGAGAAGAAGAAGAAAGAAGACGGGCATGATGTCAGTGCGGGCTGCCAGCAACCAGCAGAGCCACACAAAGAGGCCACTTTCCCTCACCCCTCCTCCTCTGCCACACAGACGGGTAAAAACAAGGCACCGCAGCCTGTTGCTGAGATGACGAGGCTTCAAGAACATGCAGGTGTTGCATTGGAGACAATGAGCTCCAGTCTGTGCTGCTCAAAACAATCTCCTCAGCAGGCACTGAGGACGGGAAGAAATTCCCAGGGGAACACAGAGGCCAAGGGCAAGGCTGGCCAGAGGGGGTTGGGAGGCACAGGGGACATGCCATCCCTCTTCCCAGGTCCATGCCACCTCCTTGCTCCCTCCCCTGCTGTCCCCACAGGACCGGCACCCCCTCAGCCACGGGCTTCCCTTCCCACACACCTCAGCTTACTTTGACCCGGCTGCATCTGCGATGCCCAGGGAAAATTCAGAGGCTATCCATTCCCTGTAAGCAGCTTGGAAGTTTAGACCCTTTTCCAAAAATAGCATCGCTTCCACAGCGAACCAGCAAAACCAGAGCCCACAGGCAGCTGCCCGTGTGCGACGGCTGTCACCCCGCCACAGGCACAGGCAGTGGCCGTGCCTGAGGACTCCACAAGACAACGCACAGTAGGGTTTCACAGTCCTCCCCTCTTCTCTCTGCTTCGCTCCCTGCCTCCTGTCTGTGTCCTCCCATGCCTGTTCATGCCTTTTGTTTGCCCCACAGCATGCAGAGATGGTGGAGAGCTTCAGGGTCAGCCCAGCCTGGACAGCCATGCTCTCGGGTGAACATGCTCAACAAGCTTACACGACACCATCCTGGAGCGGAAGATCTCCAGTTCCACACACGCGGGGCCAGCGGGCACCTTACCCAGGAGGATGATGAGGATCCCTCCCAGCTGGGACCGCCGGTACTTGGCAGCTCCAGGCTCATGGCCCATCCGGATGCAGGGCAAGACTGTTATCAGCAAGAAGATAGCGGGAAGACCCAGGACGGAGGCAGCAATCATCAGTGCTCGACATGCTTGGACATACCCTGTTGGCAAGGCAAGGAAAGAGGATTTTGAGTATTCCTCACAAGAGAAGGAGACCTTTGGACAAAGTCTCCTGTGAGATTAGTTCCCAAGACTTGCATGGAGTACGGGAGACAGGTACAATCCTTTGTGTAACAATTAAATCTTCACCAGGCATAAGACAGTGAGACCGCAGTACAGTGGGTAGTGCATGAACATGGGATGTGCAAGCTCAAAATTTTCCAATGAACAAATAACACTGCCTGGAAAACACAAGCTCTTCCCAGCAAGACACTGAGAAATCATGGAGCTGGGGAATATGGGAAGGGCAAGTAAGAGAAACAGCTAGGAAGAAGTTTTCCTTGATCTTTACAAAGACAGCCTTGGTTAAATAATAAGAATTTAAAGTCTTAAAGAACAGCTTGCTATGAGCAGAGGAGGTCCCAGAGGAGGGCTGAATAGTTGAAGACCCACTACTGAAACACACAGGTCCATGAGATACTACCACCAGCTGCCCTGAGGACCTGAGGACTGTTGACTTGGGAGGAGGAGAGATGCTCACCAACCACAGCCATGTCCCGATGCTGCACCTTAGGGTTCCAGCCTGGTAGCGGGGTTTCAGAGGAGTCCCATGGCTCGAGCTGACTGCTGGCACAGCTCTTCCTTAGGGAGAAGAAATGGCTGCACCTTGCAGAGTCGCTTGAGTGGCCATAACCAAGGGCCACGTTATCCCTCTGGGTCCCTACGGACATCACAGGATTCCCTGGCATTTCGTGAGTTACCACCCCTCTCCTGCCTGCCCCTGTGCAGCAGCAGCCTAACACAAGGCGGTGAGGAACAACAGGGGATGGGGACTGTGGGCGTGCTGGGCAGGGACGTGCTATTTCTACCAGTCTGTGAGGGACTTTGTATAATAATGTACTGATCTTTTTATATTTATATATTTTTACGTACATGTAATTTATTTTACATATAATTTATATATTAATTTATATANGGGACTGTGGGCGTGCTGGGCAGGGACGTGCTATTTCTACCAGTCTGTGAGGGACTTTGTATAATAATGTACTGATCTTTTTATATTTATATATTTTTTACGTACATGTAATTTATTTTATATATAATTTATATATTAATTTTTATATAAAATAGAAAAAGTATATATAAGTAAATAAAAACAGGTCATTAGTTGCATGCAAAAGAAGAAGAATCAATGTCAGATTCGCTCCAGCGCCCGGTGAGTCTCCACCAGCTCTTGGGCCAGTCTCAGCAGAGCGAGTGTGCTGGCTCTCTTTCCCCTCTTACTAACAAAATGAAGCTGCCACATGCAGACATGGAGTTTCATGATGCCTCAAACAACATCAGCAAACAGGGGCCTCGAGCAAGTCCCGCTGACATACAGGTAAGACACCAGGAAGGAGGATTTTACTGTTCCTGGAAATGCAGACTCGGTGTATGTTGAATATTGGCTTGATTTTTTTCAAGAGGAAACTTAACAAAATAAGTTACCTGAGGAGTTCAGGGCAAAAAATGAGACCCTAAACACAGGAGCTGGCAGTGCCCAGTGTGGTTTCTGTGCAATCAATCCTGATTAAACTCAAATACAAACACAATTTGTTTTAACGACTTGACTCAGGGAACGAAAGACTCTAAATACATTTCAGCTCTTGGGCACAGGAGGATAAATTTCTCTCCTGTGGAAAGCTGTGGGTATCAAATGGGTTACACACAGAAGCATCTCGTTTTGTGATTTCTTTCTGCTGGAGAGAAGCATTGCCTTCTGCTGCTGAAAGACCTCTTTACCTATTTATTAAATTTAATTCAAGAATATTTCTTCAGGGAAAGACTTTTCTCTGTCTTCTGTGCCAGGTTATACTGAACAATAGGAGCAATAAGGAAGGTAAACCAACTAAAATAAAAGTATACATAGACAGAGAAAGGGAGAATAGGAGCTAGTCTGAGAGATTCAATATTGCTGAGCACGATGTGATACAGACGACTCTGTAACAGAGAGAAATTTAGGAATAATCTTTCTAACCTCCTGTGAAATTATTTTCACAACATTTTAAACAAATAAATAAGGAAACATGAAAGAAAACTACAAGGACTGGTGATTTCTAGCTTGTCAGCTTTGGAAGAGGCATCTCTGAGATGCTAGAGGAGGAGCAATCTAAAACACAGCAGAATGCAGAAGTGCTACAGAGTTAGCAGTGATTGAAACAGGTAAGATCATTAACTAAACTTACAGGGACAAGACCACACAAGACTTTGGAGGCTTTAATTAGCTCAAAAGACGTATTAATACTGATGAAACACCTTGCTTAATTTTTTTTTTCAGTAAACTAGATGAAAATTTCTATACAGTTAGAAAATATCAAGACAAGTTACATGTAGTTACCTCTGTTTGCCTTGTAAAAGTTCTGTCTTGCCTTAGAACATGTGGGAAGCACAAGACCATCAAGACTAGTGACAATCTTCCAAAAGATTAAAAGCCATAGCAGCATTAATAATAGATGCTGAAAGATTGACGATACTCAAAATCATTTTAAGGAATAGAGCCTTAACATTTCTAACAGTTCATCATCATCTCAAAGCAAAACTCAAAATACTCTGTTATATCTCAAAGTACTCTGTTATACCTCAATATACTCTATATGTTTTGCAATGTAATCTAGATACGAGATGTGAAAGGAACAGTGAGCATTTCCTAAGAGCAATGATTAAACATAACTGTCGATAACACATGATGCCTAGGTATGATTAAAACCAGGTATAATTCAATGAGAATCGTGTTAAGAACTGTCATCCACATCCTTTAGTGTATTTAATGGACCATCTCCTGCACTGATGAAGTTGAAGGAGCTTCGCCATCAGTTCCTCCAGCAACAGGACCTGCGCTGCTCAGAGCAAGGCTTCGTTCCTCACCTCCAGGTGGGAAGGAGGAGGATGGGGCGCACATACCTGGCAGTATGAGGATGTCCACGAGGGGTTTGCAGTGATAGAGACCTGTTGCCATGACACAGTCTGCCCACAGCCCCTTGGATCCCAGCTCATCCATTTTCCTACAGGTGGTAATGGTGTAGCCGCAAGTCACCACCCAGTCGTTGGTGGCCGTTGCCACAACCACCCCGATCCACCCTATAAAACTGCAGACAAATCCGGCCAGGTGCAGGCAGGTGGCCACCATGTCGATCCCTTGGTGGGGCAAGCTGGACAGGAGAGCGCCCGCGGGGGTTCAGCAAAGCCGGCCGGCGAGCTCCCGGCTGCGGA
Organism: Scopus umbretta; assembly: GCA_013400535.1. Classification (NCBI taxonomy): domain Eukaryota; kingdom Metazoa; phylum Chordata; class Aves; order Pelecaniformes; family Scopidae; genus Scopus; species Scopus umbretta. Next base: position 23,439 of record VZTL01059986.1, read on the forward strand.
TCCCGGCTGCTGGGACCTACTGTGAGCTGCGAGCAGGAGGGACAGGGGTTTGGTAGGACGAGGTCCCTGATGAGGCACTGCTGCAGGCGCTCGGCTGCCTCTGCCCAGCTCCCTCCCTGGGAGGGGTTAGAGCTGCCTCCAGCCCCATAACGCAGGGGAGGAGCAAGCGGGGAGCCCCAACTTCTTCCAGTTCATCAAGAGAGTCGGAGGGGAAGGAGGGTGCGGAGAGGAGGAGATGCAGAATTACACCCACCCGCGCCTGAAAAACAAACCAGAGTGCTTTATGCAAATGCAAACAGCCTGACTATTCAAAATTTAGCATCAAGGGAGAAAAATTAAGGCAGTGTTTTCAAGCTGAAGACAAATGATCACACTGGTACCTCTTCATGGAGCGATAGGGCAAGAAACGTGATGGACAGAGTTACTCAAGAGGTGGAATCGTTCATTGACCAAAGCCATCAGCACAGCTGCAGTAAAACAACAAAACCAGTCTTGGGATTTTTCCTGATGTTTTCAGTAACTGCAAAAACATAAAAGACCCATCACTGCATTCTCTGCTTGTGCCTGGGTATTCAGAAGTATTAACTAACACTCACGGAGGCTTAAATATGTGTCTAGCAGCACCTTATTATACTTTTGAATGTGAAAATTAAAATAAGCAACTTTTTACTCAGACTCAGTACGGGTGTAAATTTTAGTCTACTTGATAGAACAAGGAACAGCCCACTTCAAAATGTCAAAAGAAGAAAAGCTTCACAGCCCGTGCTGCATCAGGAGAAACAGGCAAGCAGGATATTTTCCTAATTTTACCTCGTATTTTCACAAACACATATATACGTTAGCGGGTGCCAACACATCCCTAATGAAATTTCATCCTTGTGCGTCCTCCAGCGCTTTTAATTTTGCAAAGGGAAGGTTTGGATCTATGCAGATAAAACGTGCCTGGAGAGACCACTAGCGGAGAGGTGTCCACATTGCATGGGGGAAGGCAAAACCGGACAAGAAAATGACAGAACAATGAATTTGATTCACCCCTAGAGCTGTTAGTGAAAAAGAAATATTGGAAGCTACGCTCTAAGGTTAACGTGCCGGGAATGAAGTATATCCTGCTCTTCATCCAACAGTATTTTTTCCCATTCTTTAGCAAATGAAGTGAAAAACATGGACAAGACCACCCCAAGCTTCATTTGTCATGTGTTCCCTAGATTCAAAATTCAAGAGCACGAGGCCACAATTTTGTTTTGTCAAAGCGTCATCTGAACCCTGCAGTTACTACATAAATAATTGAAAATTACCTTTGAAGAGGAGCTTTTATAATAAATAGAAATCTAATAGTTGTGTTCACATTTGGTTTATATTGTTGGTTACTCCATTTTTTATTTTTTTTTGCTTTTGTGAAGCTGTGCTACCAGCTGGCCTTCCATTGACTTCCCAGATGTGATTCCACCTTTCTACATAGCTTATTCTTCTACTGCACCCACTTCAGGTGCAGCGAGCTGTTACTGACATCCAACTACCGCTTTCACGTTGTCTAGGCTTCAGCTAGAACTGAATCCATCTAGAGATGGATTTAATCTTTCCCCAAACAATATTCCTGCTTATGTATTATTCAGGAGATAAACTTGTCATCTCTCGAGTGAAACTAGTGTCGTTCCACTTCTTGGACCACGCAATTGCATTGGACGGATGACACGCCACCTCCTGCATTTGGAAGGAGACGAGCTGACAAACGAACACGTTCCTGCCTCTCCCCTTCGCTGACTCAGTTTGCATTTTTTCAGTCTAGCATTTCCTCAATCTAACTTTAAAGCATTCTGTAAATTAAACATCTGGTCTGTTTGTATTGAGTACAAATGCACATAGCTTAATACTGCTTTTTGATTAACGCCAGGCATAAGGGTACTTAACCGCTTTGGGATGACTGAGCCCAGCCTCCATCGTCTAACGATACTGTCACCACAGTCCTTCGGCGGTTAGAAACCATGCATTTTCTCTAATCACCCTAATACTTAGATTTCTAAAATACTTTGAAGTATTTCACTTTTCTTTAAAATACCAGAAAAGTTTGCAACATCTTGACATCCCATTTCATCCCAAGGCTGAGATTAGAAGATCATCACCATTTTACATGGCGATGGGGCAGGCACATCCTAATGCACAAGAAACGACTTTTTTAAACGCTGCAGGATACAAATTCGAAGGCTGTGAACACATCCTACTGTAATTAAGTCTCCTACAGTTACGAGACCAACTCCTTAACCACAACAGCTTCTTGCGCGGCCACATCTCTTCCTTCACAAATGCTTCACGCTTCAAAAAGTGCGCAGCAGCTCAACTGACAAGAAGCAAATTTTACACTTCAGTAACTAGTACTATTCAACGGTACTCGATCTGGTGCCTGTAGGCACAGTTGAATTATTTCATTAATGTCAAAAGGGACAAGAAACATTTACTATTTTGTCACTTATAAATAACACTACCGATATTTAAGTGAATATAAGTTATTATGTTACAAGTGAACAATGATACACTAGATCAGTAAAATAAGTAACCGAGAAGAACGACTTACCAGCGACACGCTAAATAAACTGATGCACGTAGGGCAATGTTCTTAAAATTTGCCATTTTTAAAGCAAGCGCTACACATGCATTTATTTCAGCAACAACTTGAACACCTTAAAAATCAAGCTTTTTACCCTGTCAGTCAAGCAGTTTTTCCTTGATCAGCACTGTTTTCTCTGACAAATTACATGTGTTGCAATTAGTCAGACTTACACAAGTTACCAACACCCTATGACGACTTCTCATACAAGTGACTCACCTTAAACTTTTTCTTTGCAGGGTTTTCAGCCCGATAGCTTCTTTTCAGCCTGATAGCTTCTCCCTCGCTTGGAAATACAGCGGTATAAAAACGTAACATGGGATGCAGAAATAAACAAGGTTAGCTCTTTAAGTGGTACAGCTAGTTGTTCATTTTCTTCCATACTAAAAGCTGAGCTTGTGAAAATATTACCAATTTCATCTTCATTTGTCACTTCAGCTGTAAAATACAGGCGAGTACACGGTAGCGTTAAGGGGTTGCAAGAATCTGAAACAATCAGGATTTCCCATATGCAAGACCAGTACCTGATAACAAGGACAAAGCATTTTTGTTCTGACCTGAGGGGAAGGAAAAATATCTGAGTGTGTGTATGGGACTGCACTTGCTGATCTGTCAACAAAACCCAAACCCTTGGTATGAGTAAAATCACCTAGAAAATCTCCAAAATACTGTTTGCAGTATAAGTTATATTCTTTACAACAGTCTAGATTTCTTTTAAGTGACCAACAGAATATAGCCTATTGTTGTAAGTGGGGGAAGCTCAACCTAAACAGAAGAGCCATTCACATATAGCTTACAGGAACAGCTCCCTCGTTTCTTCTTGCCTCCTTCCCCTCTCGTCTATTCTGAATTTTCTGCTATTTAAGCCCCCTGATGGTAGGCAAAAACATTAAGCAACGTAATCCTGTGATTTAGAGAAACTAAGAACTCCTGAGAGTCACTGTAGGGCGTATTTGCCATCAGCAAATAAAGTATAATTCTCAATTCTGATTTTAACTTTTTATAAATCCCAGCAGTTTATACGGTGATGTGTGGTTTTTATCCTGTTCATTACTAAGCTGTTAAGGAGAGGTGTAAACAACTCAAACACTGCTCAAGTAGTCAACTCAGCAACAAAAGCTGTGCACCAGAGAACATGCCAGATACACAAGTGGTTGTATTTACACGTATAAACACCAAGTTTATGTCAAGATACGTGAAACTCTTAGAGCCAGCAATACCTTCACAGAGCCGTAAGGGGTTTAGAACATGGACTCATGGCGAGGGAGGGCTATTAATCTCGCAGATTTTGCTAAAAATGCCCTTTAGAAAACTGGGGACCTGCTGCAAGCAGTGGGAGTTTCAAGTTTACTGCAATCAAAGCAAGGAAGACTCTGTCCTCCTTCGAAAAGCACCGTTGTTACCTTTCAAAAAGTCAAGTTTAGACGTCAGTGTTCAAAAACATTACACAGCCAAGTGTTCTGACGTTACAGTTCTTTATTTGTTTTTTGAATCCACAATCTATACAGGTATTTACAAGGCATGAAAATGGATAACAGCACAAAATACAATTGAGGTATAAGCTAAGAGCACAGTATGTCATGTTTCAATAAATATAATTCAAAATTTGTAAACTAAGTGACCAGATAGATGCATCTTGTTTACTAAAACCATATAAAATATCTGTTAAATCTCACGTGAGGTAGAGGACAGTTTTGTGTGTCATGTAATGCAACCACAGCAACTCTAAGACTGTACATCATTGGCAAAGTATTAAAAATTGTTGAATGCACTGATCATTTTTCACAGGCTTCTACTATGGTTTCAGAATAGTCATTCAACCTGTTGCCTTGAGCTAACACAGACTGCTGTTCTGCAGCTACTTTCTGCAATTTATTAAGATAATTATACTGGCATGTCAACATCAATAAATACTTTCGCGAGTGAGTATGAAAACGCAAAAACAGGTTTTGTCAATCACAGAAAGCAACATAATAGCAACAAAATATTTTAGACCAACTTTTTATTATTTCCTAGAATTAGCTTAAATACAGTACAACTGTGCTTTCCTTTAAGTGAGGTATCTATATTTGAAGAAAAAAAAAAATCAATTGATATTGTTACATTTAATCAATTTTCAAATAGCAAAATCTTATACCATTTGTTTGCTGTGCTTGATGAAGTGCTTAAAACTCATTTTTCAAGCATTTTTAAACTTAAACACTAACCCTGAAAAAAACCCCAATCTTCTAAGTAATGGAGACACACTACAAAATTGTCGTGCAATTTGTAAGCAATAGTTGCTTGCACAAAAGCTAAAAAATGGATCTGTTTGAAATAGAAATATGCCACAAGCAGAAAATTCTACAAGCTTTCTGTAATGAAAACTGATGAATACTCGCACTACAAATGTAATGAGCAAAAAGAAAACTGAAATTTGCAGCTTTCTGCTGCTTCCTAGCGACAGCTTAAATAAAACTACTGAAATATTGCAAGCACAGATTAACAGGTAGGTGTAATTACGTCTTTTGCCGACTTCACCATGTTATAGAAAACTCTGTTCTGTGGATTAATTACACAAATTAAGTGCAGAAAAAATACAAAGTTGTTATCTTTACCGACAATCAAAATATATACTCTACAAACAAATGAATTCTAGGAAGCTGACCATGACAGCATTTCAAGGCCACCTTCACGACTAATGCTAGGAAAGTTTTCCAAAAATTCCATAACACATTCTAGCTATCCCCTCCCCTGATATAAAACAAGAATGTATGAATAAAACGCTGTGACTTCTAAAATATGGGCCTCACTTTTTCAGGCCACCAGTAGCTTTATGCTCCCACTCAACTTTTCCTACTTCACTAACTGCATTATGCCTTTACTATATACAAATGATTTTACACCTAAGCTATTAATATATTAAATATAGAATAAAATTAGTTTAAGAATGTGAAACATAACTACATTTATCTAAATACTCAAGCTAAACGATATGCTTTACAAAAACTAAAACATAAGACTTAGTTAAGTCTGGAGATTCAGATAAAAATCTCTTTCGTCTAGGGATACGTGGCCACACTGTGAACAAGGGTGCTTTCAGACTGCCAAAATTACAAGAGTTTTACTCTCTAAGCTCATACATTTTCTTGTTCATTAGAGTACACAAAGCATGTGAAAGTTCTCTTTTTAAAAAGCACAGGAGCAAACTAGATATTCACCTTGAATCCTACTCACTTTGTAGGTGCACCAGGCAACTTTGATCTTGGTCTAGGTGTTTAATAACACAACTTTCAAAATTATGGACAATTTTAGGATTTTTTCCTAAAGGCTTCATGTCACAACTATCTGGGAAAAGGACGTCCTGCCTGAAAGATCAGCAAGCAGTAACTGAAGGCAAAACAAAAATAATACATAAAATGAGCATGCTATGACTAAAAGCAAGAACCTAATGACACAGAATTAGTTTCTACCCTTAAGAGTGCACTTAAGTGAGGGCACTTAAGTGTGCGTTCCAAGTTCCTATATTAGGCTGTAAAATGAACCACTGAGTATAACTAGTATAAGGTAGTGAAAAAAGGTCAACATATATTTGTTCTAGAACTTACACAGTATTATTTACAATTTACTAAAAAACTATCTTTCAAAGACTGAGCACACAAAATCTATGGCACATTTATGTATACATTATTACTTAAAATCAGTATAAAATTAAGTCTACACATAGGAAAATTATTTATGTTATGTAAAGAGCCTGAAAGTAACATTTAAGAATTATAAGAGGATTATAATAATTTAAAATGCATTCTAACCTTAGATTAACTAAATGGAATATTTACAAAGCTACCTTTAAAGTCATTATAATAAATGTTCCACTAGCTTTTTCAGCCAGATGTTTTAAACAATTAGGAGGCCTTAGCTGCAGCTGGAATTGCTAAAACTTCGTAGAGCTGCTTGAGTTCTTGCAACAGTGAAAATATTAGTGCAAACTACGGCCACCAGCATTTTAATAGTCTACAGCATAAGCCAGTTAACAGCTGGTTGAGAGATGGCTGAAGTGCTGGCTGAGGCACAGGAACCCGGGCTATACTAGTACTCCGCTGCAGCTGCCACTGCTGAAGATCAACCGGTGGCAAAAGGGGAAATTTGAGCAGAAGTCACATAACATAGACAAGACCCGAATGAAAACGGAATATACAGTATTCTAATATAATAATCCCAAAAGGATTCCATACATTCAATGGCTAAGCTATAAACACTGTGGTAAATTAGTTACTGCAGCTGTATTAAACGAGTCTGTATGGCCTTATCTACACTGACAATAGAACAAGTCTGGTTCAAAACACTGATACTGAAAAGCAACTAGACATGGTGTCTTTTGATCCTTTGATAATACCCCGATGAAACTTTTCAGTTTCCCAGGATGGTGTTTTCTTACTTGCCCATCTAGCTAATCCAAAGTAGGTTCTGCCAATCAAGTTGGACTACTTCAAGCTCCGGTGTCTAATAATCACACTTTTACCAACACTGCTGCCTAGTCTCCCTATAGCCATGTTTTTGGTGGTTGTTCCAATAAAACATTCATTGTGTTTTTAAAGCAAGTGGTGCATATACAACCACTATCATTTATACTGAACATCTTTCCTCCCAAACCATCACTACACTGCAAAGAGAGGCTTTTTTCTTTTCTTTTTTCTTTAAAGCAATAATTTGGAGATGGCATTGAAGGGAAAAATGCAATCTGGGTCCTCTTTTCTGATCAACACTGACAAAAAAAAAATTGTTTGATATTTTTTCATCTAAACTGCTTTAATCATCAGTATAAATATGACACAGAGTCCATAAACAAAATTACACGCAGCTATAAAAGAATCATCTTATGACTCCATGACATTTAATTTACCACCTCATTTCTCATTCAGTTTAAAGATATGTGCAATTTTATCTTTCCCTGTGATATTCAGTCCTGTTATACCACTAAAAGCAACAAAAAAAAAAACTCCAAAGTTTTCAGCTTTACTAGTTCGGGGGCGGGGGGGAAATCAATGTAGGCTTTTGCTAGTGGTTTCATCCAGAATTAACTGGATTATTAAGAGACGTAATAAACCTAAACACCTCAAAAACAGAAGCTAAAGCACAGATTAAAATTATGTAGTGAAATACTAAAATATTCCTAGTCACTGACATAATCAGCCAACATCTGTCAGCTGTATCGAACTTTTTGGAGAGAAGTGCAAAAAAGTATTTCTCCATCCAACTTTGTAGTCATGCGTTTAACCCACCAGGAACCAGACTTCTGAAGTACTCAAACATTATATATACATAAAACAGTAATTCTGTACAATTACACATTTTCAAATGTTATAGCTTAATGAACATGCTGTATTTCTTAATTCATGGTAACATTACCATGCCATTCAAATACAGAGACTATCAAAATGATTTTCAAAGTGCCATATCTCAGAACTTTATTTTTTAAGCTATTATCGCAATGTCAGTTAAGGCCTATTCTATGTAATGAAAGAATAACCCACAAGTTGGCAAGAAGCAAAAAAGTGTGGAGGCTTAGGGTACTAAAGAAACTAATACATATCTTTTAATAAATATTATCTTTTTCTTAAAAGCGTTAGTATCTGAAAACCAGTTAAGTCAAGCTTTCTCAGTTTCTAGAAGCAAAAGCCCCACCTTTAAACCTTTTCTTAACTTTCTTTTCATACATATTACATAGAAGAAAACAAAAAAAATATGTGAGCTTTTAATTTCAAAAGATTCCATTGTAATTGTAAATTTTTTAATTTACAAAAAAACCCCTACTGTTTTCTTCTTCCAGCATGGCAAGCAAATGCTGGCTCTAAAACTCTTTAGATTGATAATGAGTTGTTAAATAGAAGAATACCGAAAAGATCAGCTTGACTTCACACAATGAAATTACGGGAAAAATTCACGCTGGTAAATCACTTTTGATGATCAATCATCTATCATCGTGGCAATTTTGAGTATTAACTTACAGATGAAAAGCTGCCTTTACTTTCCCCAGTTCAAGAACACATAATTCTCACTGAAACCCAAACTATTTTGGACCTTGAAGAATTCAGAATGTTTTTAATGTACTCTTGTAACTGGATGTGCAATTGATAGCAAAATAAAGATCACCACATATATTTTAACAGACAGTGTTAAAAGGTATAGAGTCCTAAAGACTGCATTAGAAATAGACAGCAACTGGTAACTCTAAATCAAGAGTTTTGTATTTTTCATGGTTTGAGAAAAACACCAGTACAAATAAACGCAGATTTTCATCGGTTAGGAAAATCTAAAAATGTATACCTATCTACTTCTCTATTTACTTATATATGCGTATATCTTCATCCGGCCTTGTCTGGGAAATAAAAATCCGTAAAGAATACTTTTTCTTATCACACAGAAACTGCTCACAATTCATTAAAAACCGAAACACCCTGTTTGAAGGACGCAGTCACGCTTCCTCTTCCAATTTCTACTTTCCTTTTCCATTTTTGGAAGATTTCAAGATCTGTAGCTTCAGTTCCTTTATCATCATCTCTAACTTTTCCCTTGCCTCTCGTTCTTGTCTCAGTTCATCTTGGAGCTCTTGTCTATCTGCCTCTGCATGATCCAATCTCTGTCTCAGTTCTGCTAGCTGTAAAATAGAGAGGAGAGACAGAGAGGCAGAGTAAATTTTAGCAAACTTATTTGTAAATGTCAATTATTCATTTCAAGATGCTACTGATGACCACCATATGCATCAGATAAAAATATTTCTGTTCACCAGTATTTATCAGCTCATCTTCCACAGTTATCGAGTAATGCAGTTGCCTACTACACCACTAGCAAATGACATCAATATGCAAAGTTGCATAAACATCACAGTATTATAAAAAAAGGAAAAGTCTAATTTTCAAATATATATAAACTGTAGTTATATGAACTGTCACACTGGACCTTGTCAATAATACATATAATCTGTTAGGAAGATTGTGATGATGTCTGCATCAGATGTTTCACAAATCCCAGAATAAATAGCACTTTCTCATTTCCCAGGTTCCTTTCTCTTACCTGACAAAATATTACTTCTTTATTCCAAAGCCTTAATGCATTTCTAGAACAAGCAAAACCACCAATACTGTCTTCTGATACCCTTTATCATAAACAAAACAGAATTAACAGAAATGAGATTCAGAAAATCTTGAACATAACTGCCTGTGCATTTATGTGTGTGTTCAAATACAAGCATGAGTCCACCCAATTTTTGTTGTTTGAACACAGAAATATTTTTTTTTTTTTAAATCTTTGGAGTACAGTAAACTTCAAACTCGCTAGAGTGTCATCAAAACTTATTTACAGTCTGGAAACATCTGATGAATTTTTCAAGTGTGGGAAAGTTACTGTCAAACTGCTTATAGGTATACTACCAGCAGTTAAAACAGGGAGGAGACTGGAAACCAGTTATCTTCTCTACCATTGATTTTTAAGGGGTTATTTCTTACAAAAAGACCTCAGTGAATCTAAAAATCCATCTGCCTTTATGATGATAGGCAGCTATCTCATCTAAATCATCACTAAGCATACATCTCGCTGAAAACGAGGAAGACAGCTCATGGGAATGAAAGAAGCAGGAGCACACAGGATCACTGGTGTTGATTGCTATAAACTGTACTGGGCAAAGGAACTGCTCTGCTGATTTTGGGGAAACACCACATTCAGTGGACTTTCATCTCCACTTGTATAAGTGGAAATATTTAAACGGTTCTTAGTATAATCAGAAATATTTAAGCAGTTCTTGGACAGCGATAGGCTAGTAATGCAAGTCTCCTGACTCCACTACTTTAAGTAAACTGCTGCAGTACAACAATGCCCACCGCCTGCGTGTTACAGCCCGTACTACAGAAGCACATCTCTGGTAGACTTTTGATTTCCAGCTCTAAGGAAAGGTTCCAGTACTGCTTGTACTGCCCTGTCGTGACTGACAGGGTAAAGCAACAATTAAACTAGACGATTCAACAATGAAGTCAAAAAGGGGGAGAATACACTTTGTGCATCTTCAGGCAGGCCTAAAAAGAAGAACAGGCATTGTCAAGTTTCAAATCCCAAATTATTAATTTCGTTTAATTCTTCAAAGAGGATTCCTCCCAGTCGACATTTCTCAGAGAGGAAGGGCGTTCTAGGCAACTGCTTCAAGAAGACATCGGATGAAGACTGTTTTGAAATGCTGTATGCACAGCTTGGGAAAGTTACCTGTTGCCAGGACCTCTATTTAACTTGGGTACTTCTGACAACTGCTTGGAACCTAGGGTCCAAAATCTATTGTAAGATGTCGTAAATGGAGAAGAAGTTTCAAATTATATGTTGTGAAGAGCTCTACCACACAGGTAGTAACAGAGTAAATTTTCGTGCAAGGAACGTATTTAGCTTTCAAAGTCTAACTTCAAAAGAAACAATCAACCTATCTCCTTGGGGAACAATCTATGCTTTTTAGCCTCTAAAGAAAGTAAGCTACACAAGCCATATAAAACATGCTATACATGATTATCTTCATAAATTAGAACATGTTGCTACTTGCAGTAATAGGGCTTGCACCACATGTTTAGTAAATCAGGCCTTAGTCAGAGAGGATTATTTCTGGCAGCAAAGGCTAGGAATCTGTGGAGTGGGATGTCATGAAATTATATTCATGAGAAGGATTTATGATGCTAGTCTCTGCACTACTCCCCCAAAATACCAAAACCTGTCTCTCAAGTACTGCCTGTTTCTTCGTCTGAGACAGTAAGAACAGGAAATATACACAGCTACGATCAAATGACCACAAAGCTTTACCAAACTTAGGTTTTAGATTTTGTTTACTTAAAAAAAAAAAAACAAAAAAAACCAACTTTGAAGACTCATTTTCTGTGACACAGTACAAAATATATCACAATCGTAACTGCAGCTTATTTTGAAAAAGGACATTCCAAGGCTCCCTTTGGCATTAACTATACTCTTCCCATTGGAATGACATGAATAACCTCCAACATAAAGAAGCAATAGTAAAAGTTAAAACAAAAGTGAAAGAAAAAAAAATTTCCATAGGTTTTGAAAGATGAACAGAAGGCAGGAATGAGAGACAAAAATCTGATTTTCATTTCCAAGAGAACTCCTGACCAAATGCTTTGACAGAGCACAGAAGGAGGCTCATCAGATAGTGCAGAAGATTCTACCAGCAAGGAACAGAAAGAGCAGCAAGGTATGCTGTTGATCTGACAAAAAGGTGTTGAGAGGTTCGGATTTTTTTTTTTAACATAAAAGGAAGAAAAAGAGGGATAGCTTATTTCTAGAACTAAAATGAGAATGTTTAATTCTACAACCCTGGCAAGCCTGTATACATTAAAACCACGATTTGTTTTAAATGAAGATGTAACAGACCTTATGTTTAAGATTTTATCAATAACATCATATGGTTCTGCAAGCTGCATTCTACCTCAGTTTCAAACAAGGAACAGGGAAATAAACATTGCTGCCACTGTGACCTATCTTGGTGTTTGTCTATGGTACCAGACTACATGGAGAAGATGAAACCTTAAGGTGACTAAGCAACAGCTTCCCAGTCTCCTGATGCACTAAATAAGGTTTGGTTTGAAATGACCTTTCCCCTCTCACCTGTGCTGCATATTCAGCTTCTTTGTCTTTTTCTAAATTGGAGTCACAGCTACACTTTTGCTTCATCACTTGGTCCAGTTTCTTCTCCAAGTCTCTCTGCTCAAAATAGAATTCTTCCATTCTTTGAGCATGCTCTGTTTGCAAACATTCAAGTTCTTTTTGTAGGTTCTGCTGCTCTTCAGTTAGCTCCTTCATAGCTTTAGAGTTGCTTAACATTTCCACTTCCTGTCAAGAAAAATCAGCATCACATACACCTGGGTTCTAAGACCAGAAAAAAACAAATTTAAATGTGCATCTGGAAACAATCAGGCCAAAAAGAACACTTTATCAACTGATAACAACAGCCTGATAATGGTATTTATCTACTTATCAATGACAGCCTGGAATTCTGTAGCAAGCATTTAATTTTTAAGAAACTATTTATACTTCCAAGTACATGGAGCTTCCAGAAACAGATTCCCAACTTCCAGCAGTGAACCTCAGAAAGCAGCAGCACTGACTTACTAAAATATACCTTGAAGATGTAAGAAGTGCATCATCAGAAAACAGGATAAATGGGTTTGATTTCTTTTTCCACTAGCATTTGGATATTTTGAAAGTCTTACTTTTTTAACTTATCTACAAGCTTTACCTCCAACAGCAGAACAACCTAAACGTAGCAGCTCTAGGGCCCTGTCTGAGCTTATAGATTCTGAGCTTAACACTAAACAAACTAAACTAAACTAAAATATTGGGTCTGGTCTATGAATGTAAGAAGCAAAGACAGTATTTACCTTAATTCAGAAAACAGAAATGAGGCAAAATCACAAGTGAACACCAGTTTCTATTGTCAACCATTGTTAAAAAAGACTAATAAAATCCTCCTAAAAACAAGGGCTTATCAAGAAATAGCAAGGTGGTGTTCTTCTTTACACAGGGCAGTGATAAGACCATTCCTAGAATACTGATGTCTGCATCTTTAAAATCCTGAAAACTGAGGAATTTTAGGGGACTTAAACTGTATTTGCCAAAATACTTCAATGTTTGGATAACATTTTGAAGTGAAAGAAGTAGTTTTCATTTGGATAAAATAAAAGAAGGAGCTGCTTGAACACAGTAGTTGTGAACTGAAAAGACGCTGATTCCCAGTGGACTCGAACCTAATGAGCATAAGGGATACTGAGGATTTGGTGTCTGGATTCAAGCTGGGGGGAAAATTATCTGTGTTTCTAAATGAATATACTCTGTGATATTGATTCCAAACCCAACAAGCTAACATGTTTTCTGATCTCAGCAGTGAAATGCATTCAGATTGGCACTGTACCATTTGAAGCTGCTGTTTCCTCCGCAAAATGGTATTTAGTTTTTCTTGCTGTTTGACATAGGTTTTCATGACTTCTTCCATGATCCTTCCCTTGTCATCTTCACAACTGATGTCCTTCATGAGAGTGGGGGACAAGGTTCGCACATCATTACCTACTTCAACACGGCTAGAGTCTTTAGTGATTTTGGAAGAAACACGTTCAGATTTTCCACCTCTTGTGGAACGAGTTGACACGGGTGGATCTATAGGGAAAAGAAGAACACAGCATAATAGTCACAGAAAACTAAACTTCCAGAGTGAAAAAAATGCAATGAAAACTGAAGATTATAAAAAGGTGAAAAGAATTTTTGGAAAATTGAAGTGATACCACAGAATAGTAGCTTGGTGTTGAGCTTTCCAAAATTATATGGTATAAAAATTGAAAAGACTTCAATGTCATTTACGCTACTCACCTAAATGTTTATGCTGCTCCACGCCAGTTTTCAAGTCAATTTTTTCCTGTTCTTCAAGAGAAAGCTCTGGATAGGAGGCAGCTTTTTTGTGCTTTCCACTACTGAGCTTCTTCTCTGACTGCCCAGGTGAGGACTTAATTGCTTCTGAAACTTTGACTGTTGTTTTTGCAGCATCCTTATATTGTGATGCAAGAGATACATTTGGGGCAACCACTTTATCACACATATAAAGGTAGTAACTGAAACAGTAAAATTAAGAATGAAAGGTGAGGCATAACAAATGATGACTGGTAGATAGCAGTAAGTTTAACGTGATTTTGAACTGTAAAAGCTTCAATGAAAAATAAGCATATCCTTTTAAAATTTTTCCTATGCAAAAGCAAATCCTAATGACCCACTTAATCTTCACTGAGTAGATTATCTAGATAAGGTTTTGAGGCTATCAAACAGGAGGATTTTTCAAACATGGCTGATTAAAAAAAAAATCATACAGAAAATCGTACGAAGTCTTCATTTAAATGCAAAGAGAGAAATTAGAACGCCACTGAATCCAGACTCTCTAGCATTTTCATAATCTTTATATTAGCAATGGAGGATGGGGGAAGGGATCAGTGTAGCGGGAATGAGCGTATCACTCTTTAGCTAGCAAAGGTGTGTGCTGACAGTGCTGGGGCATGTCCGAGACCAATGCTGCACCGTCTTTTCCACAGATAGTGACCAATCTGTCTGGACTTTTACAGCTCCTGGACTCCTGGGAGCATCCTTCTGTTCTGCTCTAACCTAGCCACTCAGCTTCTGTCTAGTATAGAAGTACTAGACAGAAGTGCCAAATATGTTAAGGTCAAGATAACGGGTGTCACGATGCTGGAGTTAACACTGCTGTCTTCAACACTTCCCTTTCTCCTAGCTCTGAAGGAAGGCACCGATAGAAAGAGCACACTGAGCGACCATCACAGAAGTTCCACCATTCACGTGTCTGTGTGGGAGCTAGTTTGATGTGTGTGTGTTGCTTTGACGCATGCTGCTAGTCAAAAGAGTCTGATCTCACCCATATACAGTAAACACATAGCCACGTGGGGATGAGGGTAAGAGGGACGTCAAGAAGAACCATTTCCCTCGTCGATGCAGATGACAAACTTTGTACTATGTTCAGGAAACGCACTTAATTTCTAAAACTTGGTTCCTAAGCTAATCAACAGACAATTCAGCCGTAGTCATTGTTCCAGTGTGGAAGAAAGCCTTCAAACACCTTTTACAAGTCTTTTTTGAAAGGAAATTAAGTTGCACTCGCAGTAAATAGGCCCTATGCAGCTTTCCACGTGGATGCATTATATTATAATACAAAAGATTAAAAATTACCTTCTGTCATTTCTGCTCTGAAAAGGGAAATTGTAATTACATTTCAATTGTATTGCCTACTGAAGAACACGCACAGATCGCAGCTTGAGTGCTGTACCAAAAACCACTCATAAGCAGTTCATTTAATATTTACACTAAGAAATGCATAAAAAGTTAGCGTTCAATTATTCCTGTATGATCCCTTAAGAGTTTTCCTGACAGTTCAGGTTGTAAGTACATTTTTTTCAGGTTGAATTATCTTTAAATAGGCAAAAGTGTTTAAATACTTGTACATACAGTGCTTATAGGTCTACAGAGAAAATTCAGTTACCTGGGATGGAAAAAGGAGGGTGGCTGAGGATCAGTTTCTGCTTCTTGCTTTATAACTGGATACCACGGCGATAATTCCAGGCTCTGCTGTGAATCTGCCTAAAGAAAAGAAAATAAATTGGTAATTGGAAGATGGGTAGGTGTTCTTTACATTTTCATAAACCCTCCACAGCAGAATGGCATTTACACCATTAATACATACACACCAGAGAAACCGGGGTACCGGAAAACAGAGTGTCTTTGGCAGAGATGCAGGGTGATGCAAGCCACAGAAGTTTCTTCCATCTCCAATTTCCCATTATGGGCAAAGTAGCAACAAAATTAAAAGAAAATCTCTTTACAAACCTACATAAAAGCTCTGCTGAGTTTCCAGAACTCTGCCAGAGGCGCACTAAAAATGTTTGGGAGAAACAGAAAGCAGAATCTAGGATTCCCAAAAGGTTGTAGGAGCCTTTTGCAATAAAGTATCCACATCATAGTAAGCACTTGCCAGATACTTTATTACAAAATAAAACTTGTGAATAAAACTGAACAATTACTGGTGTTCCAGAGACAGAACCTTCCTTAGTTGTCAGGAATTTTTACTGCAAAAGTGGGCAAAGCTGCTGCAGTAACATGACAACTTCATTTCCTTTGCAGTAACAAACAAAATTAATTCAGGAGCATCAGAACAGATCATCTTAAAAAAGTTCTGTGCATTTTATGTTTGGTTAGCAATTCTTGTTCTGTTTGTCTCAAGACACATTTTTTGAATTACTCTTTAGTAAGTTGCTGCACTTTGAATCCTGTGTTCAGTTTTGGGCCCCTCACTACAAGAAGGACACCGAGGTGCTGGAGCGTGTCCAGAGAAGGGCAACGAAGCTGGTGAAGGGCATGGAGAACAAGGCTTGTGAGGAGCAGCTGAGGGAACTGGGGTTGTTNATTTGGAGGGTTTCCAAAATAAAAAAAAAAACAAACAAAAAACAACAAACCCCCCCCCCCCCCCAAATCCTGCTGTACCAAAAGCTTCATCCAGCATTTTAACATTTGCAATTTCTTGTGGACAAGAGGACAAGATACATTATCAGAAGAGTTTATATCTACACACCCTGAAATAAACTGTCACAGAGCTTCATCTCTGGCAGTCAAGAGAGTACCCAATTATATGCGTGTGGCTTGTACCGAGGTCTGCAGAATCAAATCCCACTTGCCCATGACAGAGACCAAATCCCATCTACACAATATTCTGGTCAAAACTTCCAGCCCGCTAAATTCAGCTCCAGCAATGCAACTGAAATTGAACTCCACCCCTGCAGTTCCTCAGATCAGTTCCAACGCAGACAGAGAAGAGGGAGGGTACAAGGAAGCTAAGCTCCAGAACAGTAAATTCATAATCAAACCTTTAAAAACAGAATTTGAAATACAGCAAATAGTCTCTTGAAAAATGGCCTTATCCTGACACTTGTCAAGTTTCCTCTGCTTATTCAGATCATTCTAATAATCTGAATAACATACAAATATTCTTCTACTTATATTACACCTAGCACACAGTAATCCAATTTTAACTTCTGAATCACGTCTTGTCCATATCTTAGGACTCACATTTTGACACGTTTATATATATATATATGGAATTATATATCTGGTGGTCAGTATTTTCAAGTTATCAGGTCAGATTTTTCCATTCCCACCTATTTCAAATGGAAACTAACTGTACTGTCTACTCATTAGTGTGCATTTTGCAAATGAATTACATAACACGCAACCAAATTTTTACTTAGGGAAGAAAATGAAAGGTAATCGTGAATAAACATGAAGTCTTTTTCTAACACAATTCCTCCCTCATCATCCAGGTTAATAAAATAGAGATAAAGCGTCTACTTCAATATATACATGTATATTCCTTTGCCTAACAATCTGTTTGGTTTAGATGCTCTTAAACAATTATATAAATGCAATATATCCAAGTAAACTTAAAATTCATTGAATGACTTCTACCTAAACTGTTTGAAAGGGCTACATGAAAGATTTCTATTTTTCTTCTGAACCTAGCTGTACAAAGCTGTTTTAAGAAAAAAAAAAAAATATATATATATAGATAAGTAGTGGTTTCAGCCTAATCATTAAGCAGAGTAGTTTTAGCAGAGATGGACTTATGAAAATAGTCAGAAGGAATATTAACTCTCCATACTGCCTGCTTTCCCCCCATGTGCAGTGATGAACTCAAGAAATTAGTTGAGAAGCAAGACAAAGGTTTAGTGCGGAGCGGTTGTCAGAAACTGTCGCAAAGTCAAAGGTAATGACAGGTAAGATAACCTCCGAAACGCGTCGGCACTTCTGAGGACTGACTCGGCAAAGGTGGTAAGAAGGTGACAGAATAGCAAATGGAACATCCTGCAAATAAATTTCCCTAGGAGTGTAAGAAAAGGGAATGTCTTCATGTTGTACCCAATACCTCTTTCACAGCACAGAAATGAGGGAACGAAAAGACAACTGAATTAGCCCAAGCTTCCCCAGGACAAGGAATCGGAGGCTGTGCTCCAACGCTCCCCAATTAAACTCCCATTGGTTTTGGGCTCAACCACCCGGACTGCTCTTGCTGCTATTTTGAAACCACCACCAGATATCCAACAGGCAACAGGGATACATAATCAAACCAGTAGACATCAAACAGACATGTAAATGCCAAATACACCAAAAAGAAACACAGGCATGGGGCAGGAACCATTTAAAAAACTCTTAAGTTTAAATTATACCCAAAAAATTGAACCTTCTATGAACAGAAACACCTATGATGATCAATATTTACCTGGTGCTTATTGTTTAAAGTAGAAGCTCTCTAAGGGAAAAATAAGCTCTGTATTTTTGAACCACAGCGCAGACTTGCAGCAGTATTTTAGGAAAAAATACGACGTCTATTATTAACCATTGTCAAGATACCGGCCTACAGCTCAGTACTGGGGCTGCTTAAAACTCCCTCTTTTCAGCATATTTCTCCACACTAAAGTGGTTTAAACAGAAAGCTATTGCTGAACAAGCGGACTTCAGGCTTCTAAATAGACACTTATCAATGCGCCGTTACCCTGCAGGCAAAGTCAGGAGGTGGGCGGTTAGCGAGCCAGGTCGCCATACGCCGCACGCGTGCGTGCTGGAATAAAAATAACAAATGAAGAATTAATTTGTAATACACTTGGTTTTCAAGCTCCTTTCTGCTTTGCTCAGCTGCTGAAACACACACCGCACAAAACGGACCCAGAGGTCAAACGGGAGAATGAAAATTTCCACAACAGCTCTGAATTTTCCAGAGACTGTACGCCTTAGAACAGAACAAGAACCAACAGAGCCAAACCAGCTCGAGTGAAGTTACTTAGAGCCCAAAGAGGAAAGAAATTACCGCACCTTTTATGTATTTCCATGGTGAAGCTCTCTCACAAAGTCAACTTAGGCTTGATTTGACAAGCATTCCCACTTACAAAAGGCAAGCAAGGCGCTTCCAAAACAAGTATTTACGTGTGAGCAGATTTGGAAGTTTTACAAGAGTAGGTGAACTTACTTTGGACCGAGTTCTTTTCTGATTTTTCTCGCTAAATTTCTCCTTCATTTCCTCCAAGAGATGCTTCAGTTCCCGCTCCTCTGACGTTCCTAAGTATTTTTGGTTAATATGCAGGTAGCAGTGCCACTTGGCCGATTCAAATCCCCAGTGGCAGGTCCTCTTGTCTGGGGATCTGTGCGAATGCATCACAAACGTCTGGGGTGAGAACATCCCGTAGCACTCCAAACACTGGATGCACGGGTCATCCGGCGCAAGGTAGAACTGAGGTGCAAACAACCCCTGGCACTTGCCCAGGCATTCATGCTCTACTTCAAAGGCACTGCCAGTCTCTTTCAATTGGGCCAAGGTGTTCTTACCAGGGAGAAAACTGCCGTTTTGTGGAAAAGTGCGAGGACGTAGTAGAGCATTGCATAGTCTCTGAGCATCAGTCAGCGTAATTAGCCCACAGGACGGAGCATTAAACGGAAGAATTCCCAAAACCTTCAGAATATGAAGCTGGTCAGAAGTGCACCTTGAGCAGTATATATACAGTTCATCACACACCGTATTGATCTGTTGCAATGAAAAGTCTCGGAGAACGGAATTCAACACTTGAGGCAAGCAAAGTCTTTTTTCTCCTCCAACTTTAAAGCAAGAGATAGATTCCCCCTCCAGTATAGTCTGGGTGAGTTCTGTGGAGCTGTCTGGAGGAATGAGCAGCGGACCAGAAAGTATTTGCGGCGACGGAAGAGGCAAGAAGACAGTGGGTGACATACTTTCCTGGGAGTAACGAGCTGAAAAAGCTGCCGGTCCACCCAGTGAACTCTGGCTGCTCAAGTGGAACTGTGCCAACGTGTGTTTCAAACCTGGATTTAAATTCAAAGGTTCAGATAGTGAAGCACTGTTTGGCTTGGCGGTGTCCCCATCAGCCTCCACAGGAGTTTCATCATATTCATCCAAGTTTTCCTTCTTTATTGTTGGCAATTTATTAATTACAACTCGTACTTTGCTATTTACATGCATTTCTGTCATTGCTTTTTTTAATGGAGGACTCCCATCCTCTTGGATCCCACTCCTTTTTTGGTCTGAAACTAGACCTAGAGGGAAATTTATTTGTGGGCTTTCCATTGCTAAACACCAGAACTTTTATTAAGTCAGTCTTGAGCGTGCATTTTCCTGCTTGTTCACAAAAAAAAACAATTTCAAGAGATCTCGATTACCTCAGGCACACCAAGTTTTGCACTCCTTTCAGTAAAATGCTACTTCTTCAGCCTCCAACAGCACAAACTGTAACCCATTTTGCACGTAATACCATAAAGTTAATAATGGAGAGGTTACACAAATTTTTCTTTTAGTTTTACAGTTATTTGTTCAAGTTGCTCTTATAAAAAACCCGCTGCAGTATGTATACAAAAGGCCTTTCTTCATACCCTACCTACTATTTTACACAGTAGTCTTGTACAGCAATTTAGTAAAAAAACGATGAGTTGATGCAAGAGCGTCCATCTTTGATCATATTTTTCCTTTAAAAAATATACTGTCTTTTCAAATAAGTCTCTATTTAAATATTAAAATAGAAAAATGGTCTCAGTTCGAAGAACACTGATCTGAACGCAACCGATCCAAAACTTAGAAACTAAGTTTCCATGAAAATTTTATTCAGCGCTTGCAGTTCTTGGAGATCAAACCCAATCTTAAGGGCTTGCTTTATTGTGCTGCCAACTTTCTGATTCCACCGCCACCATGAGAGTTACTCTGGCAGTTCACAAATAAATCCCCAAATTAAAAGCTGATCCAGATCGCCGGCCAAAACTGAACGTCCCAAGAGAGTCACCTTTTGCACAGATGTCACTGGCGTGTGTCAGAATTTTCCCACCCCGAGTTATTAGGAACAGAGGTAAGGCGCAGGCCATCGGCTAAATTCACCTCTCGTGCTAACAGAGTTCCACCAGTCCTTCCAGACAACCTGCAAAAAGGGACAGAGGTCAGTCATAAGCCATCCCAAAACGTGAGTTTGCCGTCAGAGGAGGGCTACGTTTCCCAATTAATTAAGAAACGCCAGCGTGCAGAGAGCGCGTTCCTGCAAAACTGTAAGCCCCGCAGCAAGCCCCGGCAGCCGGGGGAAGCCGGCAGGAGCCGGGGGAAGCCGGCAGGAGCCGGGGGAAGCCGGCAGGAGCCGGGGGACGCCGGCAGGAGCCGGGGG
>VZTL01059986.1:45340-73169 GCA_013400535.1 Scopus umbretta
CTTGCGGGGCCAGCGAGGCGCTGAGGGCCGGGGCGCGGAGGCGAGAGCAGCCGTGGCGGCAAGGGGCAAGGAGCCGAGCGGGAGCGCCGGCGGCAGCCAGGGCGGGCGAGGAGGGAGGAGGCCCCGGGGGGGCGGGGAGGTGTCAGGCGGAGCGCTCCCCCGAGGCGCGGCGGGCGGCCCCCGGCGGGGAGCGGCCCTCAGCGGCTGTCCCTCAGGGAGCGTCCCTCAGTGAGTGTCCCTCAGTGACTGTCCTTCAGCGAGTGTTCCTCAGTGAGTGTCCCTCAGCGACTGTCCCTCAGCGAACGTCCCTTGGTGACTAGCCTTCAGTGAGCGTCCCTCAGTGAGTGTCCCTCAGTGACTGTCCTTCAGTGAGTGTCCCTCAATGACTCTCCCTCAGCGAGTGTCCCTCAGTGAACGTCCCTTGGTGACTGTCCTTCAGTGAGCGTCCCTCAGTGAGCATCCCTCAGTGAGTGGTCCTCAGCGGCCATCCCTCAGGGAGCATCCCTCAGTGACTGTCCTTCAGCGAGTGTCCTTCAGTGAGTGGTCCTCAGCGGCCGTCCCTCAGTGAGTGTCCCTCAGTGAACGTCCCTCGGTGACTAGCCTTCAGTGAGTGTCCCTCAGTGAGCATCCTTGAGTGTCCCTCAGCAGCTGTCCCTCAGAGAGTGTCTCTTAGTGACCGTACTTCAGTGGGTGACCCTCAGGGAGCATCCCTTAGTGAGTGTCCCTCAGAGACTGTCCCTCAATGAGCATCCCTTAGTGATTGTCCCTCGGTGAGTGTCCCTCGGCAAGTGTCCCTCAGCAAGTATCCTTGAGTGTCTCTCAGTGAGCGTCCCTCAATGAGCATCCTTCAGTGAGTGTCCTTGAGTGTCTCTCAGTGAGTGTCCCTCAGTGATCATCCTTTAGCGACTGTCCCTCAGTGAACGTCCCTCAGTGAGCATCCCTGACTGTCCTTCAGTGAGTGTCCCTCAGCGAGCATCCTTGAGTGTCTCTCAGTGAGTGTCCCTCAATGAGCATCCCATAGCAACTGTCCCTCAGGGAACATCCCTCAGTGAGCATCCCTGACTGCCCTTCAGCGACTGTCCCTCAGTGAGCATCCCTTAGGCAAGCATCCTTGAGAGACTGTCCCTCAGCGTCCCCACGCCAGGTGGGCTCTGCTCTGACACTCCACCACCAGGGGACAGGGAGACATGGGGAAGGCAGGAGAGCGTGACAGCGTCCGTCCCCAAAGCGGTTTCACAGGCCTCTCCTTCCAGTCCCGGGCTCATCGTGCGGCACCGGCAGCAGAGAGGTGCCGAAGCGCAGGAGAAGTGTCAAGGTCAGTCGCGGAGCCCGGCTGGGAAGCGGTACGATCAGCTCTGCGGAGAGGGGTTTACGTGAGGGGCTTCTCCCACTCCGGGCCTGCTGCTGGAAGGGGAAGATGCTCTTAGTCTTTGTGCAACCAGCTTACGTATTACAAGTTTCTTCTGTCTGCACGGAGCCTAAAGCTGTTTGGTTTACATCTTTGTAAAGACGGTGCTTCAGCGGAGATTAAGGCACAATCCAATTTGCCGCTGCCTTTCATCCCATACAGTGACATATTTTGATGCAAAGTGAGTATAAAAGCGTAGCACACGAAAACGGGGCGGTCGTACAACCACCAGGCACCGCTTAACACCGGCCACCACCGCCCGCAGCGAGCGGGCTCCCCGTTCTGCGTCATCTCCTAACGCCACGCCAGAAGGATTAGCACGGAGCAAACAAAACCGGCCTGGCTGCTGAGCAGCTGATCCACGCAGGGGTTTGACATGCTCTAATCCTTGACTTCGCACCTCCGATACGCTCGGGTTTCCTCCAGGCTGGCGGGACTTACTGGTGGAGGGGCCTTTGAGAATCGCTGCAAAGCTGCTTCGCGAGTCACCTTGTAACTCTTTTTTTAAAGCACCGCATCAGTTGCAGTATCTACAACAGTATCAACATTTCCTTATGATGGCTGGGCAAAGAGTGATCTGGGATTATTGATGTTATTTTGTGTGCAGGTTGTGCCCTTGTGGCTAACCTTAGATGGTCGCAGCTGTAGGTAGGAGCTATCCCACTCGACGTTTGCACAGCAGCTAGTGCAATCTTTGGGATCTGTGGTGCTTTATATGGCGAAAATAAGAAACTGCTGACAGTTTAAGTAGTAGAATAGGGTTTAGAGTAACTGTATAAATAGCAGTGCCTGGGCTTTTAACGATAACTCAGTGATCACAGAGACAATAATGGTTATATTTAGTTTTTAAAACCTCAAGAAAAGCACTTGACCTTTCTGTTATTAAAGAATTCGGGGACAGATGAAGGAATCTTAAAACTGCAAGAGAGCACAACCTCAATTTTTATATTCGGCAGAAGGTGTTGTAACAACACGGATCATTGTTTTACTGTTGCTGTATTGCAGCACTCCCAGGCAGAAGGCTTTCCTACAAAGGGGTACCAAAAAGCAGCCTTCATTTTGCTGAGGGATGTAAACCTCCAATGAAATTAAGCGTGCTCTTTCTTGCAGCTGCTTAAAAGAGGTATTTCACAGAATGCCTACAGAAAAGCATAACTTCTCTTTTCACAGGCTAGAGAAAACACAGAAGGAAGTGAAGGTGTAAATTCCTTCCATTCCATGTAGGCCAAAGCAGAGATAAAAGCTTCCCCAAAATTGGAATCGAGATTTAATCTCGGGGAAGAACACAAGTGTTGGAGAAATGTACTTTTTTCACCCTTTAGTACTCTACTATTTCTCCATCATCATTTTGTATGTCTCCTTTTAGTGTAAGCCACTAGAGATTGACTCAGTCTTTCCTTTTATTTTCCTTTTTTTAATTTTCCTTTTATTTTATTTTCCTTTTCTTTTCCATTTATTATAACTACTACCATCACGGAGAGGGCGTTTTTCCTTACTTACCTTTACCCTGCTGCTTCTCAGCTCCTTTTGCCAGACCTCATCCGCGTAACTCCTCCGTAGCGGCACAACGCCAGCTCAAACGTCCAGGTACAGAAACATCAGGCTCTATCCGTTACTTGAGTTTCACGAACCGAAGGATGACCAGGGCCGACGCCTCTGTGCTTCCCAGCCACTTGAGATTCACCACAACTAGGGTTTGTGTATTTAAGGAAATTTCATGGGTGTTGGACCGTAAAACTACTCTTGGCTCATCTCGGCATGCAAGAGCACTTGATGCAATTTCGCAACACACAGTGGTTAATAAACGCCGGTCATTCCACCTCAATATGCGGTTTTAGATCGAGGCTTGTCGTTTGCACTTTCCGAAGCAGGGAAGTGTCATAAACACGTTTAAATGAATTCCAGCATTGTGCAGCAATGTGTAGTACCCTGGTGCTTTTCATAAACGCTATTCTTTAGCCTGCAGCAACAAAATCACATAGGACTGTGCAAGCATCGTCTCACTCTGGCTGCTACATCAAACACTTCTGCCGCAGTTCCAGCCTTAGACAGAAGAGAGGATTGCTTCATGTAATGATTCTGCAGAAAGATTTTATAAATATTGGCATTTTTCCTCCATTTACAGTTCAGCAAACAACACGAGGCAAAGCAGCTGCAGGAGTTCCAAGCGCTAGCCTTAGACAAATGCATGAACTGCTGCTGTGCAGGGCAGGGAGGCTGCGGAAAGTGACGGAGAGCATGCAAAACTGCTTTCATGTTTGGTCTCAATTGTCTGTTTAAATGCTGTGTAATTCCTTATTCTTCTGCAACAAAGCGTTTGAGGGCAGGGCAATGGATAGCTTTATGAAAAAGTAAACACGTTTGTGAAGAATACTAACACTGTGTACTTATTTATTAAGCAGATACAAGGTTTGTGTAAAAGCCACAACAATACAGCAGAATAAAACAAGACTTCCGAATCCACCAGCTTTTGGACCTGATCCTGAAAGACATGGACCCGTGATGCAATGTCCAGACATTTGGGATGTTCCCGTCTTCTCTACCCTCCAGGAGTTTAGGACCCGATAAAAAAAAAATTCAAACACACATCAGTGAAATGCTCTAGGTCGTATTTCCATTTTTAATTCACTGAAGGAAATGCACGATTTCTAACACCGGAGCTGGACTGATGTACGGATGTAAGGAAAGCAATGCATGGAGGCAGATACTACATCTTTTATTAGACCTACTGCTGTCATGGAAGCTTAGGAATTTGGTGACATTGTTTAATTTGGGCTTTTCATGTTCTGCTGCGCATTTTCCATTTCAGGTTGCAAATTCTGGTAACTATTGTGCTGCAATGATAGTGTTGCTATAGAGCTACAGCAATCCAGCAATGTAAGACAAAGTCTGTAGGTAGAGGATTGTCTAAAAAAAGATGACAACTCTGCCTACAACTTCTACTGTAGACTGTGAAAAGCAGTTCCAAAGACGCTGTGCAACCAAGACCTCTGCAAGATGTAATAAATTGCACTAACAGAGCATAGGAGGAATCTTTCTTTTATTATTAACTCTTCTGAATTTTCAAGAGGCACTGAAGCTCTTCAGAAGCTTACAAAATTAACATTTAAGATTGTCTTAAAATGTAATTCACAAATGGCACCTTCGCTGCTTGGTTTCAACACCTCAGGTTTAACACCAAAGCAGCCTGAGAAGAGTAAATGCAAAAATTCTGCAAAGTCAGCCCTAAAGAAGTTATTATTTAAAAAATAATTCTTACTTTAAACAGTGACTGCAAAAGTTTCCTTTTCTGATAAAGTAAAAAATGAGGGATAGATAATAATATACAGGAAACCAAAAGGCTCCCCAGAAAGTATATGATTTTTCTTTCATGTATTTCTAAGCTAATACCAAGCAGGACACACTCAAAAATAATCTCCAAAATACCATGAGGCAAAAAAAAGGGCGTTTAAAAAAAGACCAAGTCCCATCCTCCCCCCACGCATGCCTCTCTGAATTCCCTGCAGGCCACCTCTGGCAGTCGCTGGGGTTGAAAGCTCTTCCACTCGCACCCTAGGAAGAGGAACGAGCGAGGCAAACCACTCCGCATTTCGCGGTGCAAATAAAAGTAAGTCCTTTAAACTACTGCATATAGAGTGAAGTGCCGAATACCATATTAAAACAAAATGAAATAAGTGATCTTTCCGTTGAGCTGGTTAACATAGACACACAGTTGTTTGCCAAACTGCTAAGCGTGTAAAGAACTTTGTCACAGTTTTGTGACTAGGATTCAAGGTGTGTATTTATGAGCGAAGGGGGCTTTCTACAGAAAGAAGTATTTTTTTTGAAAAAGTGTTCCCATATATGCCATCTCTAAATATGCTAAAGAGCACAATTTAACACTGGACAGAGAACGAAAATTGCGCATTTTAAAGAAAAAAGTCACATTAGTGGCGATTTTGAACAGTAAATTGCAATACTTACGGTCACTCTTGTGATACCTCCTGTGACAGACTAAGTAACATAGACACCCATTACGGATCTTACTGTAAGCACAAAAAGTTGATAGATTTTTAGCATTGCGCCTCTTACAGGAGAAGTTACTTTGGAAACAGTTCTGTACAAAACACAACGGCTGATAGTGAACCTGAGCCACCACTTAGTTTCTCCATCTGAAACCATGGTCAAAATTCAGCTGTTCACCACGCATCCCGAGAGGGAGGGATGTAAGCCCAGGCACTTTGTTCAAGGTTAGAAGTCAAACGTGGAGGCAATGGATTTCTGGTTCTGTTTATGCCTGAAAAAGCCCACCTCCCACAAAAGCCAGACAGATCCAGGAGGCAGATGCTTCTCTGCCCTTCATTGCTGGTGATTAAATACATAATGGCAAGATAAGACATTTCAAGTATGCACTTAAGATCCCTTTCTTTATCACAAGCGTGGGGGGGGAGACTCTTAACCCCCCCAACACCCTAACCGAGCTCTTCTCAAGAAAGTAAAATGCCCTTTTTCTGAAAGGGGCTCCAATCCCCAACTCCCTCTTCCCAGGAAAACATCATGAGCCTATAAGGCAATGTCCAACACCTTTCTTGCTTAAGCTGCTTCTGCCATCCATCGTGACGCAAGGACGCATGCTTAGCAGTTACGGTATCACGTATATACAGATTACACAAGCCATTAATTTCTTTTATGGAGTGTCTTAACATAAACAATTGCTCAGACTGAGCCAAGAGCAGCTGGCCACCAAACTGAACAGAAACAAGACGCGTGCGTGGGGGGAGGTTAAGCATTTAAGATACACAACCATCTGTAGCATTCGCCTGGGACTGCCAATACGTACTTGTAATAACAAGCCAGATTGCAAGAGAGAATCTTTTTTAAAGTAGAGATACACAATACTGAAATACAACTATATTAAATACTGTCTCTGTAGCAGGGTACAAGGTACATGCCCTTGCCCTGCGTGTCAGAAATCTAAGGGAACGCAGGGGAGGAGTTGAAGAAACAAAGAAAGAATTTGGGCGGAAGCGCACGCAGCAGGTGCGAGCGCTGCCCTCGGCTCCCAAGCCCAGCTCTGGCAGCTGAGATGACGTCTGAGAAGTTCCAGCTGAAAGAGGTCCTTGGTCAAGCAAGCTCGAATCGCATTTTATATTTTACTTGAAGCTTCCTGTATCTTCGCAGCTGGCTGAAGCCTCACTACTTACTGCTGCTTCATCGCCGGAGTTGGAACGAAAGACAGAGCCAACGAGGATGCTGCTTCTCCATCGGGCACGACGCACGCAGAGCTGGTGAACCACCGTGGAGCGGGACCTGCACGCTAAGACGTACTTGAGGAACGCAGGCAGAGGGAGGTGTTTCTTGCTGCTACGGTCTATCCCAGAGCTGTCTTCTAGAAGTCAGAAGGTTAGAACAACGCTCCCATGGGACCTGCATACGTCCGGTCAGACGACAATCCCCCCAAGCAAAGCCCAGCAGCACTATTTGTTTCAGAGGTTAACAGGCAGAGGCCTAATATAAATGTTTTATTTAAAGTAAAAAGTGTGCACAAATAAAGGGAATGATTACACAACAACGTTCAAGACCACAATCCGTATGAAACAAGAAAACAGTAGTGACGATATTAACTAGCAGAGCACCCATAAGAATCCAACTCGTATACAAAAAGGAGGTTACTCCACATAAATACATCATGCTGCTGATGCAGACACTTTCTCCAAAAGACAAGGCCTACTGCACTGGACTGTTCACACCCAATGTCCCTTCTGAATATTTATGACAGTTGCTATATGCTTAACAATGAAAAATAACTGTTAACAACATGGCACTTTGGAGAAAATGAAAGTTTAACAATGGATTTACAGTTATTTAAGAAGTTTGTCACTTAGCAACATTCTTAATGGTTAGATACATAAATAGAAAAAAGTATCTTTTCTGTGACATTATCCATAAAAAAGAAACAAAAAACAAAAACAGAAAACAAAACTTTTGCTTTAAGCACAAAAGACAGTGTTTTACTCCATTACTCTTCTGTGATGAATAGCCAAAATGCCCGTCCTTACGTCAAGCCATTTTACTTAATACCCCATATGAAATTAAACCACTGTAGAGACAAGGCTTTTCTTGTTCGCTTTAAATAACTTCCAAGTTTAATATCAGTTAAGCCCTGATGTCTAAACTACTCATGCAGGTGTAGGAGTCAGAGGCTAAACAATTCATCACAATTTTACAACCGCATGCCAGCAGTCACTTGACATGAGCTAAACGTGCTGAAGTTGTTAGCTGCTCTTTAAAAGCAGGTTTACTCTGGTATTTTATATTTGAAAATACACAACTTGAATTTAAAGGAAGCTGACTTTTAACAGCGCGGAGGTTCAATGCTTCCCTGAAACCGAGGCCCCTCCAATCACTTCCCAGTTTTGAAAACTCAGTCCAACACTCAAAAGCTTCCTATCCACAGTGCAAAGAAAAATATGAACTGAACTTCCACACTGTGACACTACTGCGTACTGGTGATTTGCAATCTCTTGCCTTGAAGCTAACACGTAAGTGAAAAAACATATACCGAAAGATTTGTGCTATGAATTTAGTGTTGCCGTACAAGGATTTTCAAGGGCAGACACTGACCAAGCAGAAGTCTTATTAAAAGCTTCAAATAAGGTTTGCTAACTTGTGCTTACAGATACTTAGATCTGCTTTCCCTAACACTCAGCTTGCCTTACAGCTCTTGCTTATATAACACAGACTCTTTTCTTCAATGTCTCTTAATCCCTTTTCCCCAAAATAAAAAGTGGTACATTTGGCATTTCTTCAGCCTAAGACATTCAAAACTATTCCTTAAACATTAAAAATAAGAATTATCTGTGCTGTATATTACACCGTTTACTAACATGAAATGTAAGAATCACACCTCCCAAAAGTCCTAGTTTGAACCATTCTTTCTGAAGCGTTCTTTCAATTTATTCCAATTGCTTTACCATGAACTTCGAGTCTACTACCAACATTTAAGGTTTGACTGTGATTACAAATCACCCTCTCTAAGTGCAGAAGTTAAGGGAGTCATTGTGGACAGCACCTGTTTGGTTTTTTTTTCCTAGATGTGCTTTTTCCACTGGCAAAGTGGAATGCATTTCCAACAGTATGGCAGTAAGATTTAAAAAAAGGAAGCAAATGCCCTTATCTAGGCCATAGCTGTTAATGAATGCAGTTCTGATACAGTTAAGACAGAAAGTTTAAAAGCAATAAATAATAGTATGAGGTTCTACATCTGTCAATATTAGCTGCCCATTACTGCTAAATTGCACTCCACAGATTTTAACTTTTTAAAGTATTAATTGAATTCCATTTATTTAAACTGACACTTTATACCATGTACACCCCTCACCGAAAGGGACAGGTCAGAAAGGCACTCTCTGTGTATCAGCGTACGATTCCTAGCGTATAACTTCAGAGCAAAGTCTATTGATTCTAATATTGAGTTAATCATCTCCTTTAGGATAAGATCAACATACCCTGTGAAAGCAGCCATCCTCAACCTGTTCAGTTTAAAAATCTGCTCTCCTTGCCATCATTTCGATCTGAAGGGCAATAACATAGCTCTAACTTCTAAGTCTAGGAGAATAGGGAAATCAGATGTTTAGGAGAGATTTAAAACTGCATAACGTCTTACTTGCCCTGCTAGAAAAATGGAAATCCTTTAATGATATTTGATTACATCCCCTACTGTGATTTGTATTCTTAAAGCAAGAAGAAGAAAGAAAAAAAACACCACCAAACTTTCCTTTCTCGGAATGCTGTAGTGGCAGATGATAGAGCCAGACCCCATTGTTCAGTCAGCAGCCCCAGAGACCAACTTCTAGATTAAAATTCCAAGTTTGGCAAGACTGTTGGAAAGTTTAACATTTTAAATCTGGCAGCCGAAGGTTCAGCATAACAACTGTCCTGGATGACAATTAATACAAAAAGAAAATTAGTGAGTAATTCACACGAGGTGGCAAGGCTAAGATGTTCCGTTACTCATTTTATGCAAGCGCATCCAAATGAAGAGATGTTTATCCATGCAGAAACAAAGAGAGTAACAACTGGCACCGTCCAGAAATGGAGAGTTCAGACACATTCCTCAGCTGACATCAAAAGAGGATTTATGTATTCAAAGCCTTCAAATTCAGACTGATCGATCTTCTTCACAATGTCACTATTAAGATTAAAAAAACAGTCATCAGTTCAGCAAAATTAAAAAGGTAGCAGTATTAATTGATAGTTTGTCTTAAAACTCAGACCTGTACAGTGGATTGCAACTGAGAACATTTCCCTTCTCTCTTTTGTCCCTCTCTATCCCTCCAGTTACTACTGGTTTTCTTCCTAGCCCCTGTAATGGTAACGGAACACAAAACCACCCAGGAGTAGTGACTGGGCCGCTCCCATGCACATATTCTCACCACAAAGCAATCTGCAAGGTTTGCAGTTTTAAAACTTTCCCAAAACAGTCAGATTTTTAAAAAACTGTAAACACTAGGATGTGACAGATACTGCACTGGCACCAGCAACTTTTCTAAACTTCATTTGTACATTATGCTTTTACAAAGGGATGAAGAAAGAAGTTGGATCTGAGACCTAACTAAGGTGCACAGGTAACATGTAATGTCCCCTGTTTGTGTTTACGCACTATATGAACATTATACAAAACCCTAGAAAAATTCCTAAAACGCCAACAGCAGTGGCTCAGTCAAACTAGGAAGGCCTTTCCCTCCTCATCCCATATCAGGGCCCCTTGGGAGCAAGGAACCACACATCCACTACCAAAATCATATGTATTATCATGCATTTTATCAAGGGTTTTCAGCCAGGATAATCTCACTTGACTACTAACAATTTAAAATGAAGAAAAACATCTCTTGTTCAGAGCACCCAAGATAAATTCAGTCTAAACCCAACAGTCTAGAAGTACCACAGCTTCAAGTAATGCAAAAATAAACCACCTGACAAAACAGGTCTTTCCTTCACACGTTCACTCCTTGCAGATGATACCACTACAACGTGTAAAATAGCACTTACTCATCTCCCCCTGAACCAAAATTCTTTACAGCAACTTTCCCACTGTTAGTTGATTTTTACATCATGCCAGCGTACAATACTGAATCCAGCCATACTAAGTCCACCATGAGGACACATAATAGAATTTGCTCTAAACTAACACAAGACAATGTTATTTACTGCTTTATGTATACTCTATGTACTACAACTACAGCTATTAAATGAAGTTTTTTTTAACTCCCTCACTGACTTATCGGAACTTCTGAAATTCTGCTTTACTTACTCATCATCTGGAGTGAGCTGCACGGGTTCATTGGTGAATTGGGAATCAAAGTTATCCAGACCAAATTCTCCAGATATATTTGGTTTAAACGGAGGCACCACTTGCTTTTGCTCCATCTAAGAATAAATGCACTTAGTGACACCAAGAATGAGTTACAACCTATTGAATTATTTTTAAACAAGGCTGGAAGTTGCTATTAGATTTCTTTTGTATCCTTTCTACAATCATTCTATTAATCTACTGTACTTACTGTGTGTAAAGCGTTAAAAAAAACATGTAGATGCAGCACTTCGGGACGTGGTTTAGTAGGCATGGTGGTTTTGGGTTGACGGTTGGACTAGATCACAGAGGTCTTTTCCAACCTTAACGATTCTATGATTCTACTCTATGATTCTAAAAGATTCTGTATTGTCATTATGGTACATCGTAAGTTAAGAGCTTAAGGTTTTTGAGCTTAAGGTCATCTCTCATGCTCAAAACAAGTTGTCAAGCCATCACTTGCGTACAAAGAAAATAAGCCAAGCCAGCGGGCATTCACATACCAGATCCCAATCAACATTGCGAAAGAAGGGGTGTCCCTGGATATCTGCAAATCCTGTTTGAGGATGGCAGCCCAAACGTTCCTTTGGATCCTGTGCAAGGAAGAAAGTATTCGTAAGTGGGTGTCGTGGCCTATGCATGAATAAAATACAAGTGTTACAAATTCCGTCAGAAATGAAACACCAGAGTTACAAGGGACACTGAAGAACTAAGTTAGCATTATTTATTTTGGAAACTCTTCCAATTTACTGTCTGAAATGGGCATGAATATATGGAAGCCTTCAATGGAGTGTTATATAAACAACCATGCCATCTTTCTTCATTTTTATTCAGACCTGTTTAAACACACCGTATATTTCAGAGCAAACTTGGTTAGATGACAAGTGAATTCGATTCTTCCCTCCGCCCGCCCCTCCCTGAGCAGACCGACTATGCCAGGCAATCACATTGGGGTAGTAACTACTGACAAATACAGTGGAAAGAAGGTTATTTTAACAAGACAATTCCATCTCCGCGTATGCACACATAGACATACTACCAAGGAGCTGTAACGGGAGCAGTGTTCTTGAATGGTATTACTTTCTTAGAATAATTGAACCAAATCCGTGTTCTCCTCTACCTTTTTCTCCCCACTCCTTTAACACTCACTAAATAAAGGCCAGCACGTGCTCGGACTAGTCCACTAACACATACGCACTGTCTGACTCTCCGGCTAGTTAGCTACCACCAGACAGTGAGCGTATACTGCCTCTGCATATCCCTTGGTGAAGTCACCAGCAGTTGTCAGAGTGATTTGCTAAGCAGCTTCTCTTTAAGAGCCAAAATAAATCTGGTCAGTTTGTCCAATTCCCCAGGGTAAAGAAATCACTCTGAGCATTTCTAAGCCTTTCAATTTTAAATTTATTCGTGATCCCAGCCTGAGAATCTGGAGCTTCAGATTTTAAGACAAGTATCTCAAATAGGTCCCCCAGCCCCACTGAAATTCTGCTTTAAGCTTACACCTTTTCTACCTTGCTTCTGTATATGACAGATAAAGTATGTCTGTTACACATCAATTAGTCAACAGGGTTTANCCACCCCAAAAGCTAAAAAGGGTTTAAAAAAAAAAAAAAAAAAAAAGTAGCTGCTCTTCAGGAGTCTTAAATAGTCCCCTTTAGCTCTTACCTTATTCAGGAAACTCTTTAGAACACCTGCTGCTTTAACAGAAAGGGATCGGGGAATTCGGATCTGTTTTTCCAAAATTACTGTGAGAAAACAAGGTTCATATCAGCCTTTAATCTAACTATAAAGATGCAAAGGTAGGTAGAAACAAAGCACTGAAGCGTAGGAATACGCACGGTACTTACCTTGGAAAAGATAATCTTCTGTGTTCTGATCAGGATTGTCAGAACTCCCAACAATATCAAACGGTGACCGGCCCGCCATCATTTCAAACATGAGTACACCAAGTGCCCACCAGTCTACACTGAAGCCTAGAGTTCAAATGAGAAAAGCACCACTGAAGATATTTTGGAGCAAAAATACCAACACTTTTGGGGCTAAAGACAGAAGAATTAATTCAAAAAATTAAGTATTGCCAGTCTTTCTGATTATCTGAACAAAGGAGAGCTAACCATTGTACTAGAGACTACTCGATTCATTATGTGCACAATAGGAGGGAATGCTGTACAAAGAAAAGGAAATGCAAACAGGTTAAAGGCTGGTGTTAGGACCTTAACAAAGGTTTAGATAATATTTAAGCCTAGTCATTACTAATGAACATGGGGCTGGTTACCCAGGGCAGGGGACAAGGGCAAGGAGGAAGTATGTGATTCTTAATAGCACCAAGACAGTCATTTATGGAGCTAAGCATATCTATTCTACAATTCACCGCTAAAGAAAAGAAATTCCAGGAGCTAGGCTGGAACTGATACAGTCTGGATGGCCCAGAAAGTTTGTGATAAGGAAGATGTGAAGCTAGCAATTGAAATAAGATGGTAGATTTAAAAAAAAAAATACGTATACTTTTTTTTTTTTAAATAGGAACTAATTGTAGAACTTGCTAAAATCTTAAGGGAAAGAAACAGATCAACGATCTGCTTGGCACACTATTGGAAGCTTAGAAAGAAAGAGTGAGTAATAGGAAACATACACAGCAAGCCTTCTATACTCTCTTGCATCTCTTGCCTCAGGAAATCTTGTGGACTTCCTAAACAAGCAATTGCATAGACAATTTCATTTTTAACACTGAGATTTGTGAAAGAGATGTCTACTATCTGGGCCCTTTGCAATGCATTTATATCTAATACCATTTATATCTAATACCATTTATATCTAATACCATTGCTGCCAAATATAAAACTCCAAGACTGAATGCAATTTGAGACTGCAAGTACATCATTGGTAGTAGCTAAAATAATTATAAACAATAATAAGTTTGGAAGACTCAAGCTATTCTTCAAGACCGATAAAAATAATTTAAAGTGTGGAAGACAGGGTACCTCATTTGCTTGGCATGATGTTTACTACCATTCCTTGAAGGGTTTATTCACTTTTTCAGACAGGATGCTGAATTAAGACTGATCATGTATCTAACGGAGATTTATACTTTCTACTGCTAAACAACTTGAGTAAGAAGTAAGAGACAAGTGAAAGTTAGATGGTGGCAGTGAAAAACTCAATTTACCATAATCCTCTCCCCGGAGAATTTCAGGTGCAATATAGTTTGGAGTCCCACAGAACGTGCTGGTTGTGTCACCAGGCCTCAGACCCTCCTTTAAGAAAAGATGGAAAGACAATACTTTACAGTTAGCCAAAGATCCCACATTCCCCCTCTGCTAAGACCTTAATTTTGAATTAATTTAAGTGTCCTGAATGAACTGCTTTCATTTTACTAAAACTATACTTAAATCTGTATGTAAATGAATACAAAACATGGCTTGTTTCAGAAGAAACAGAAGTAGGTTGCATCTGGAGTTTCAAGAGGATGGCACATGCCTACGGACAACATCATCTTTTAAAGTTTTACCTAGTAAGCTCCACCACATCCCCAGTAATAGACAAGTGGGAATAACTGAGGCACAGTGGAACAGCTTCCACGACTGGGGTGTTGCGACGGACGGATACAAGTGCTTCAGAGAAGAGCACGGGATGCAGAATCGGGGGGAAGTGTTACCCAAAGGAGTTGGGCAGTCTTCATCCCTGGAAGTTTTCAAGACCAAACTGAACAAAGCCCTTAGGTAACCTGGCCTATCTTACAGCTTACCCTGCTTTGAGCAGGAGGGTGGATTAGACCTCCTGAGGCCCTTTCCGACCTGTGTTATTTTATGCTTTTCAGCTGCTTAGCCAAAATTATAGCATTTAAAATAGTTTTAAAAGATCAGCATAATGGCAATTCCATGGCAAAGTCAAGCCTGTGCTCCAGTGTCTTTGTAGTGACAAAGTTTTTCTAGAGAAAGCGGGAAGTGTCATAGAACCCAAACAGGAGCAAGTCTGACTGATGTCTTTCAAACTCTTTGCTCTTTTTGAAATGAAGCTAGTTAGACTATTTCAGCCTACCCCTCCCAGTCAAGTTGATATAGCAGCTTCATAAAAACATAAACAGTATATATATGTAGTCTGTGCACTTTGGCATTTCTTTTTCTATTCTCTATTTGTAGAAGTGAATTAAGTATACAGCCTGTCTACACTGTGTATAAATGAATACCTTGAAACGTCACATTTTTTAAGTCTCTGCATCTTTTAATTTATGACAATTTATTTGTTGATTTTACTGGTTAGCAAGGAACTAGAGCTTACCTTGCACATGCCATAATCCGTGAGTTTAATATGCCCTTCAGAATCTAGTAGCACATTATCCAGTTTTAAATCTCTGTAGATTATCCCTCGTTCATGTAAATAGTTCAATGCTAGACTGATTTCAGCAGAATAAAACCTAGTGTAGAAAGAGATATTGATTACTCAAGTAATCAGAAACACAAACCACAGTAACATAGTCTTGGTAGTATGATACTTTTCTAAATATAATCCCCTGTATTCTATTTTTTTCATCAGAGAAGTGGATAAGCTGTTCATAATCATACAAACATTTCTACCCACAGTCACTTCAAAAATTATTTTTAATTAATATTAATGTCTACTGAAATCATCCCTTTCATCTCACCATCTGAGATAAAGCATATGCACCAAGAACTCAGCATTTGCCTGGACAGCTGGTAGTGGTTGTTGTAAGCGAAACACATTGGTATCATTAGACAGTTTAAAAAAAACAAACAAAAAAACCCCACACCACAAAAGTGTTTTTTCTAGAAAAACAAAAATCAGAATCGGACTGAAGTCATCTAGGGTAATGCTAATACAAACAACACCTATTACCGTTCCGCCTTGAAACAAAAATATGGTCACTTGCAGCACTAAAGTGAGGATGCAGCTTCACATTTCTTAAATCTTTAACATCTGGAGAGGATTAGCTAGCTCATCATCATTATCTCTGCACTACTGCACTGTGTCAGAAAACCAACTATTTTGATGCAAGAAATCTGGAATTAGACATACCTGGCATGCTCCTCTGGCAGCTTCCTCTGCCTCTGCATGTGAAACATTAGATCTCCTCCATTTACGTACTCTATAACAAAGAATAACCTGAAACACACAGGATTTTGTTAAAAACAATTGTATACAAGTCTGAAAGAGGTTTGAGCTGTTCCAGGTCCGTTACCAAACAATGTCAATTCAACTCCTCCCATCTCTCTGGCAATATGGCTGGTTTCACCATTTTCCCTCCCTTCGAATAAATTCCCAAAGTTAAAAATCAAATCTACAAAGTTTCTCTAGATAATTTCTTTATTGCTAATGAAAAGTAAGCAATCCTTCCCACATCCCAATAATGACAGCTACTGCTTGTCATTATTACATATGTGACTATGTAAGCAGATTCACGTCAGTTTCTATACACAAACCAGAAAAAAAAAAATTACTTTTCCTTCCTGATCTCTGCAATCTCCTTTGTTTGTGGTTAGTACTATCCATATATTACAAACACTCTTCCCACCTCCCTCAGCTGGCTTGTCACTTTTTCAGACAGTAAGGATATCATTTAAATGTACAACAACTATGTTTTATCTATACTGAAAATTATTACTGTATGGAATAGTATTTTATTCATCTACAGCAATCTCTTCTGCATTCTCTTCTCCTATATGTAAACACACAGGAAAAATAACCATTTTCATCTCTATTACTCGGTTTTCCTTTTTTAAAATTTGGGTATTCTTCTCCAAGTTTTGCTCAGAGACTATCTTCAGAGAATCCATGCAAGTTTCAGATAAATTTCCTCATTTTTCATACTTCTGATTTCTCTCCCCCTAAACCTTTTTTTCCTCCCACAGTAGGTTCCGTCTTCTACATCGTATTCTTAAGCCTTTTTTTCTGCCAGCTGCACCTCTCCTCCTGCCCAGAATCCTTCCCATCATACCTACCAGTATGTGACATTCTTTAACATCTTCCCAATCTGAAAAGCCTAGATGATGAACATGGCCTTTAGCTGATAAAATGATTTACAGTACATTGACTTTTGCTACCTAACACTTAATGCTATAGGTAGGCCTTTGAGGTGCGTAACAGTGTGAAAAATTTTTTTGAATAAGACTATCTTATTCTCTTATGACCTTTACCTGCTTTCTGTCTGGAAGCAAGAGTGTAGTCCAACAAGAAAGGGATGATTTGAAGCCTGTTCAAAGACGTGTTTCTCTGTCTGAACCCAATCGATATCCTATTTATTTAAGAAAAGCGACATTCAGAAAAGGATTGTTGCACTTCTTAGGTCAACTATTAATGACAATTAACAGAAAGATATTCCAGTGTTTTGCCCTCCTTGCTTTACTTGCAAGCAGCTAAATATTATATAGTTCTCCAATGTGAAGTAAGACAATTTAGCATACTCTTTTTTTTTTTTTTCCCCTGTCTCGAGTGCCCTGTACTCTTAGCCTCTTTGTGTAACTACACTTGGGAATGAAGAAAAACACTTATCTATAAAAGATAAACCGGTGCAGACAAATATAAAGAAGCAACAAGAAACGCAGAAGGAATCAATGGTACAATGAGAAATAAATGCAAAAGCTCTTGGATAGCAAACCACAGTCACTTGAGTCTTTCCATAGTAGTGCAAAGAAACACAAGGGAAACCTTCAGTAACAAGAGGAGTGTAGCAGTTTAACAGTGCAATTTCTGATTTGTTTCTACTAATCACCATATAAGCTACAAACACATTGTTAAGATGAAGGTCTGATTTAAAGAGCAATTAAAATAACATTGTGGCATCTCCTTTATGACAAAAAAACCAAATGTGAACGTATGAAAACCAGACTCCACCCACCACTTCTTCAGCCCAGCAAGCCAACATAATGGGAGATACATGGAATACTGCTCCAAGATAACGAAGCAAGCCAGGCTTATAAACTCGAATTCTGCAGGAGCACTGCTGCAGACAGGACTGATCACAAAGGGAGACACTGACAACAGAGGCAATGAGGCTCATGACAGAAACCCCTGGCACAGGAGGGCAGCTGTGAGCTATCAGGCTGTCAATGAGGACCTCAAAATCGGTCATCTGTCTTGTCAGCCTTCTGTAGCATCGTATGTAGAAGAAACTGCATGTATAATTTTCAATTAGTGTTGCAGACCCAGAAGCCTGGCTCCCACCTTGTGGAGATACTGAAGCTCTTTGAAGAGTTGCCCAACTTATTGATAAAAAGCTTGCCTACCTCATCATCATTGACGAGTTCTTTCTTCACCACTTTCATTGCATAAATACGTTCAGTTTTCTTCAATCGAACAAGCAGTACTTTAGCATAACTGCCTCTTCCTATAACTCGGAGCAAATCAAAATCCTGAAGACCCAGACTGGAGGAAGCTTTGCCACTTTCTCTAATGCTCATTGCCTTTTGATAAAGATATGTTCAAATCAGTAAAGCAGGCTTGCCAATTTTAACAACTGCAAAAGTTAGCACTTCAAATAGAACAGCAAAATTAATATAAACAACTGATTCAATTAACACTTGTTTTTCTTAAAACTGCACTGTCCTAGAAAGGAATGTGAGGGGAAAGGAAGGAGGCAGAGGAGACTTGGCAGATAAGAAACAAATGAAGCTGGAGGAGTTCGGAACACTTTCTAAGTCAGAGCACACCTGTACTTTCTAAATTAAAAGCACATCTATACTCAAGGTTCAAAGCAAAACAGCTTGCAAGCCATGCAAGCATACACCTGAGTGAGAAACCCAAATGTGCTTTATGTACTAGTTTTCAGTTTGTGGCAAGTTAAATTACTAAAATTTTGAAGTTGAAAGAGACAAAGGCTTTAAGATCTCTGAATACAGTTAGCAGAGTTACAATATTTTACCTCTTTTTCTTCACCAACATGGTCCAAGCTCTCATGACTTGAGGGATTGTATGGAATCACTGGAAGTGCAAGAAAAATTATTAGACTGATACAACACAACAGTATTTTCTTTTGTCTTAATATTTCTACACAACAAGAGCTCAGAGAGATACAAAATTTAAATGCATCTACTCTTAGTATTCAAAACTGTTGCGTTTGACTTTTTTTTTTTTTAAAGTCAGAATCATTCTTTTGCAATACTGCATTAATAATCAGTTACAGCTAATATAAAACCCCATAATTATATTTGGAGATCTCTTCAGATTGATCTTGACTCCACCCACAGAGAATCTCATGCAGAACAGTGGTTTGTTTGGTGTTTAACCTGATCATTGTCTATATTCAAATTCACCTGTTAGGACCGTCACTCTGATCACTATGAGAATGAACTTGTTTGGCTACTGATCCAGTACAAACCCTGCCTATTCTGTTAGGTTTTTTTGTTGTTTGATCAGGGCATTTAAAGTACACAGCTTACTGATGGAAAAATGTAACTGGCAGCCTGAATTATTCCTTTTTAGCCAAGTTTCTTAAACTGATAAGACATGGAAAACTTAGAAGTTTTTATATTTATATCCCCCTTAGCATTAAGAAGCTGTCTTAATTTTCTTGTTCTAGGAACAAAAGGAGGGTTTTTTAAATAATTTAAAGTTATTCTGTTTCATTTTAAACCCCAAAGTTCATGTTTCAGCCACTTACAGTAATTTAAAGGAAAAAATTATTGATCTTACCGGATTCTACATTATCTGGATGCACTGATGATGGATCCATAGGCATTATTGGTTCCTGCAAGTATGCACAGGATTTTTGTAATAGACTGTCCAAGTGTGAGAGGCATTATTTCAGAGACAATAAATGAAGTAAATAAATGAACCCTGAGGAATATAATCTTGCTACTTTTTAACTTGATTAGTCAACACAGTAACTGCTCTAATCCATACACAATAAAAGAAACCACTGCAGTCCTTACTTTATCAATTTTCCAGAAGTTAGATACGTTTCCAGAAGCTGCTGAAGTGACAACTTAGTACAGCAGAGAAAAGAAGTATAACAGACAAGAAACAAGACAGAACAGCTCAAGTACTTCAGCAGCACGTATATTAGCCAAATGAATTAACAAAATGCTTTTAACATTAAACCAGGACCAGTAATCATCTAAGTTTTTCTGGGGACTTAAGAACTAAAAATTATTTTATTTCTTGGCTGAAAAGTCAAAACTTCTGCATTTCATCTTCTTTTTCTGTGAAACAGGAAACAGTCTAATAATCTAACAGATGTTTATAGAGAATTTATTTTACCTGTACCTCACTTGGAAGATGCAAAACGGTGTGTGTGTATGTGCTATGTAACAATATAGTGAAGGATGAGATAAGTATCATTTATATGTTTATATTTGACACAGGAAGAAATATCAGATGTGAAAGTTAGATGGCCATCTTGACACTAAATTGCCATTCTGTTAAGTGATTCCCGAGCTTTCTTGCAAAGCATCACAGTAACCATAAAGAATGAGGTTTCACCTACTGTGATTATCTGCAGACTATAGTCTGAAAACCCTTAGTATAAAAAGGGCTTTTTTTGTTTGATTGGTCGGTGGTTGTTTTTTTAAAGACAACTTTTCCCGTAAGTTTTACTTACTGGTTGTAGTGTATGACGGCCACATTCAATACTGACAAGTTTGTGACACTTCTTGTGAACAAGGAG
Source organism: Scopus umbretta (assembly GCA_013400535.1). Lineage (NCBI taxonomy): Eukaryota > Metazoa > Chordata > Aves > Pelecaniformes > Scopidae > Scopus > Scopus umbretta. Next base: position 65,699 of record VZTL01059986.1, read on the forward strand.
TTTGCAATTGATGCATTTATATCCCTGGCGACCCAGGCCCCATATTCGGTCGGTGCAGATGGCACAATGAGCTCTCTAGAATGACAAATCAACAAAGCTGATAAGAGAGCAAAACTAACCAAAAACTATTCAGCCACATTTTCAATAAAGAACATAGAAGATCAGAGAGATCCCTGCTGAACTTGCCACTATACCAAGAGCCTCTCTCTGAAAACTCCAAGAACGAACAGCAAGATATATATATATATACACACAGAGGATATAAAAAATTAGAACTGAACAACAAGCAGCAACTGCCGTACAGAAAGCGCGCATCTACACGGAAAGGTGCAGGCACAGCCAGCCTCTTCTGCTGCACGCAGACCCAGAGAGACACGAGCCAACTCCAGGTCAAAAGCACTGCAGCTGAATCAGCAGGCTGCTGCGCCCAAGCTAATTGGCTACGTGCCTCGTCAACTCTCCGTGTAGATGAGTCCTTACATTTGTACAGAGGAAGGCAGGGGAGCAAAAGCTTCAACACATTAAACCACCAGATAAGAGGAGACAGGAAGATCGCCACTCACTGAAGGACATTCACAGAACAACTGAAAAGAACCATGAGAGCAGGGTGTCTATGAAAGCAAGAGCGGAAAGTGATTAAGCTCTGGTGCCTTGACAGCCTTTGAGCAGAAAGAGGTCAAAACCAAGAGCAGTTAAGATATGAAGGATGCTCAAGATGAAGTTTAGCGGAGACAATCTCGAGCATTAAGCACACAATACACTAAGCTTAGAAAAGAAGGAAAGATTATTGAAGCTGTCAAGGAACCTGGCTTATTAAAATATTTTGGGTTTGGTTTTTTGCTGTTGCTTTTCCTAAATACCACAGATAACCTTCTTGGTCCTTAGCTAATTGTATTTGACCGTTGCTTCTTGACAGTATTACAAATGGTTTGTTATTGTCAGTTGATTACATGCCATCATAAGCAGGCTGTTTGGAGAAACATCTCAGTTTTTCATTTAAAAGTCATGAAAGAAAAGTCTGAACTCGCTTACGATGCACAGACCTTTTTAATCCCAGAGCTTAAAGAACAGAAAATGAACTTTCAGCTCATAGTCATCCAATGCCAGTGTTCGAGTTTGCCCTCTGAGAAGATTTTAAGGGAACGTGGGAGCATTTATATAATTGATATCACTGTTTCAGAGTATACATAACATGAATTGCAACCAATTTTTCTTTTTTCTATTTTAAGTTCCTGATAATTTAATAATGATTAAGTTTCCTGAAACGAGCAGGTTACCAAAGGTCTACATACTACAGACAAACAACAAAAATGAGAATAAAGCTACCTTATAATTTCTCAAGGCAGTGACATTGTAATTACAGAAGTATGACATCCCTGTACCATGGCTTTAAGTACCCAACAAGAGTCTCACCCTGTTAAATCGTTTGGCTTGGAAAGTGTGACCATTTGCACAATAGAGCTTTCGCCACCGGCGGGCGCCTCGGCGATAAATGGATTCTAAGAGGAAAAACATACGATCATAAACATACAAACACAGAGCTACAGCATCTTCTCATGGACATTTCTGTGGAGAGTGATTTGCAGTGTACAGTTTCACTCCTGGCACCTTACAGAAACACAAAGTAAACTGCCCAAACAATACAAACACTTGTGTGCAAAGTATGCACCTACCTTGCCTAAACTTGGGGCGGAGCTGTGGGGAAAGGGAAGGAGGAAAGAAGGTGAATTTCAGGAGCACACCCTGATTTATAAGACGGCTTGCACAAATCCTCCAGTGTTTTAGATCCACAGCTGCCACTGCTTGTTTTTTTAATTTCTATTTGTTATTACTAAAGGCATGTCAGGAACCAAAACGGAAGACTAGAATATACAAAACTACAACTGAGATGCAAGCCTACTTCTGACTCAGTCCACAACCTCATTTTTTCAGAAAAGCAGCATTATCTATACTGCCAAAGTTAACTTCTAAGCATGCACATTTACATTTGTCAGAGACTTGGATACCAACCTGGCAGATGTGTGTGTACATAATATACACATCCTCTTTTTTTATAAAACTTTAAGACAGAGGGAAAATTACTTCTTTAATGTCTAGTACGTTAGCTAACGTAACTTAGAGGTTTTCGGAGAATACTCCTGGTAGTACCTAAACATCGATTTAAAATTAATTAACCACAGATCTCTAAATAGTGATATGACAAGTCATTACCATTGGTTACGAGCCTTTGTTCACTTCAGTCAGCCAGCAATCTGGCAACCACCAAAAACACAGGAATAGGATACAAAACTGTCATGATAGAAGAGGCAAAAGCAAGGAAAGCAGAGTGACACAGATAGTTGACAGAAACGTGAAATGCTTATTAACAATGATTCAGAAGTGACAAACATTTAAGTTTAGCATGACTTTCTATTCCTTTTAAATATTTAATTTGTAGAGATCTGCATTATTAATATTCATAAGCATAGGATGCCAAACCATAGAATGTCAAAATCTTCTAAAACAGGAAATCTGAATTCTTGAATTTCTGTACTTCAGAATTAAAATGCCTACTTACTATCTTCTCCTGGACAAGGCATGCCAGGCCGTTCTGGTACACAAGGAAATACTGCAAGAAAAACATTAGGTTCCAATTAATTCTTATTTTGGACATAAAATAAATCTTTGGGTTAAATACAACACTTCTGAAAGGCATTCAGCCATTTAGGAAGATGGCACAGACCACGTTTTAACAAAACCTTTTGCAAGAGCAGGTGAGCTGAAAAGCTGCCACAAAACCCTTTTGCTGGACCTAACAGCAATATACATGAGAAATACGAGTAAAAAGCAGAATAAACCAGGTTATTTCCTAAAGAACGTAACTAGAAAAAAGTAAGGATTCGGGTTTCTCACGTGACCAGTCATCGCAGTATTTGGAAATCTCAACTATAAACATATTATATTACAATGTCCTAACAGCTACATATGATCTCGTCTACATTAGCCTTTTTTTTGTTTTTTTTCCAGTGTATTTAGCTTCAGTAACTGTCAGAGAGAAGTATAACTGGGGAGAGAGCACCCTGGTGCTGGTTTAATCAGAAGCTTATCAAACACAAAAATAAATGGAGAAAGGGCAGATCAAAAAGCATACTGCAGTAATATATACAGAAACAATGAAATATATATAGATGCAGATTGCATTCTTCTTCCACTTTTTAAAAGTCTCTGTGGGAAGCTGAAAAGCTGTCTCTTTCTTCCAAATGAGCTGATGGTGAACTAGATTTTTTTGCATCCCTTTAGAGAAGGACCATGTTAAAACACTATAGTGTAACACAACCACTAACACTTAAAACGATCCCCGGCTTTTCTGCTATAATCTCTGTTAAACTGAAATCTCTATTCTACTTGCAAAAAGTTACAAAGAGTAAGAAAAATATACTGCAGAAGCTACCAAAATAGCCATATGACACTGAAAAATAAAAGTTGAACAGTTACACATCAAACAGGGGCATGATATTAGGTTCAAAACTGGTCAAAAGTACTTAGCTTTAGGAAAGTCAAACTTTTGACTAATCTGGCATCATAAATGGAGTTCATTAGCTTTTTTTCCTAATATCGATGCTGCTCTAAAGCACTTATCAATAACAAAATGTAGGACACCGTACTATATATTTTCTACCATTCGTTGCCAGCAAGCATACAAAGGCACTTGGGATGAATGAATGAGAGAGACAGGGGCTGTCTCTCATTAATAAACGAACGGCAAAGTATTTTTTAACTCCCTTAATTTAACAAAGAACGTTGACAAAGTGCTGACAGCTAAAAAACGTGGTGCACAATCTTCAGCATCCTCCTGACAGAATGCCACAACAGGCTTTAATTGAGGAGGCTGAGCAAAAGACACAGATAATGCAAGGTAAAAATTCCACTTATTCATAGGTACAAGCTTGAGAAGTAATACAGTAAATTTCACCACACCATGAATTAGAAGCTCTGAATCCTTGTTTAGTTCATACAACCGAAAGGCCTCTTCTAACTCCAGCTGAGAAGAAACTGTACATGGATCTCCTGTAGAAAGAAAAGAGAGCAATACAAAACTCAATCCAATTAGTTCTGTACCATTCGACAGTTCCCTCACAGTCAGTTCCAAGATAATTATTGTAGCAAAACAGAACAGTATTCTCAAGCGTGGTAGTATTTATTTTTAATGTTGTTCAGAGAGTACGTCTGAAAATACAGCCATATTGAATGCTTTCAGGGAAAATAAAAATATGACATATTCCCAAGAGGCAAGCAGATCGTAATCACAAAACATATTGGTTTGGTCTGCTACAAGCATGGTTACACATCATTTCAGTACCAGAGGTGCAGGTTATCTTCCTGGACCTAAAATTCTTCTATGATTCTACTTTATTTCATGGATTTTTAACTAGAACCAAGTCAATTCTACTTCCACAGCTGCTTCAATATTTTTGCGCCAGGAGGTTAGATCCCTAGTCTTTCCTCAAGCCTCAATCAAGACGCTGGACAAATCGTGTAATGTAAGGGAAAACGCCCAACTTTTCTGATTTTTAACTACTACTTTCACACTCACAGGACTATTTGAAGTAAAATCCCTTAAGGAAAGGGCATCAAGGCAGGAAAAAGCAGCGTGGGTTGGTTGGGGTTTTTTTTCTTTTTCATAAAACAATTGCAGCTTTTGTTGACCATTTGATATAGAGGAGATTATTATGCAAGCATCTGGCAAGTATTTTAAAGTTTATCTGACAAGACTGTGTTGGATTGCTTTAACAAATCTGTGTTTCAGAAGTAACAGTTTAGGACTGACTAAGGCCTCTTTGTAGACATCTACTTTATATTTCTAAAAAAAATAGCATGTATCCACAAAGATTCAGAATTTCAGAAAATTCAGTATTTCAGAATTATTAAAAAACACTTAATTACATCAGGACAGTTCTGGAATATAGATAGGTTTAAAACCTAGGGACAGGGGTGGGTGAGGACCAAAGGAGATCAAGCTAGAGATCTGCTGTATCCAAGATCAGGAGCAAGAAGGACTTTAAATTCTAGCCTTGGTTCATACCCTTTCAGACACACAGCCTGTACTTTACCTGTTTCTCAAGACTCATCTAAAGGCTTCATCTGATATTTTAGCTGACCACCTGTGTCTGCCAGAGTTTGGCAACTGCTATAAAGACTGAAATAACAGCCATGCAACAAAACATTTTCTTCGCTGTCTGATGCAGATTAGTAATGTTATAAAACAAAAAAGTATCCCCCTAAAATAAGAAACCTTGTTCAAAATAATACTACAACTGAAACATTTTTAAAGCAATGGTGAATTTGAATCATTGCTGTCCTAAAGAAAAAAAATTACTTCCGGTTATGAGTTCAACTTTTTTTTTTTCCTCTCTTCCACCTACACAAGACGTTCTGTGTGAGAACATGGGATTTATCTCTGCCTACTTGTACTCCAGCACGTGAGCAGAGCCAGTTTGTTTCTAGCCAAAATCCCATGCAGCTAGTCTACTGTCATATAGCACTTCCAATTTTACAACAGAAATATTACTTGTCATACCCTTAAGTCATAAACTGGTTGTAAGTGAATTGGAGGAAGGCAGAACAATTTCCATCTCAGCTGAACTGGATCCAATCTGGAAAGTTTTACTGCTTTGAATCTTCAGTCAATGCCACGGTTTGAAAGTTAACTAGCAACAGTCTACTAAACTATTCTCTTTTTGTTTTGTACTACAAGGTAACAAAATTAATACAGGCATTGCTAAGGCTTTTCAGTAGAACCACACACCTAGTAGGCAGGGGGATAGTTAAAACTCAACCTACAGAAGTTCTTCCAGTTACCTTGTTTCATTTCTAATGTACCATTCTTTCCTATTGCTAAAATACTACTAATACAATGTAAACTGTCCATTTGCAGCACTCTGTCTTTATTCTTTTCTGCATGTCAGAAAGCTCAAAACAAGTCTCTGAAGCCAGTCAAAGTCCTTTTTCACCAAACTGCCTCCCCGCTACGATTAACCTGTCCGGACATCGAACTGCCTACCCACTGCACAAACTTACACAGCAGAGAGTGCGCCGGGAGGAGAAGGAACAACTATAATTATTCAGACTCACTACCAGAATCAACAAACCAGTTTTTCTTCATTTGTTTCTGACACCTGTGCAAACAGTTTTGTGTTTCTTTTTGGCAGAAGAAAAGGAGGCTCTCAAGAACATACACCCTGCTTCAAACCAGGAACAGAAGGTTTATAGACATACTCTTTCAACAAGTTTGTAGTAGTACGAATTTTGCAGCCAAAGACAGCTGGGATAAGTGTCATAGAAAAATATTTGCTTTTGAGTTATATAGCAAGAAACAACAGACTGAACACAAACATAAGGCTAGCGTCCATCCTACAGGGCGTTTCAGAAGACAGAGGTGAGATGAACTGACCTCATACAGATAAAATAGAAATTTGTCTATCATAAAAACAAGTTCATTCTATTTTCCAGTTGTATCCGAGCATTTTTTGAAGTGATTCCACTCAACTAAATCAGGTCTGCCTTTGTGTGCCATTACCTCTATGAAATAAAAGTAGTTCTGCACAATGCTCTGCATCTTGCAAAGACTAAAAAGACATTTAGTATATGACAAATAAAAACCTTAGTGACTAGGTAAATCCAATTTATTTAGTCACACATCCGATCAAGCAGTTTAGTCAGGAAGTAGTGAAGAGATGGCCCAGACACCATATCCTGTCTTACAGTACAAGAAGCACGGGTAGTAGTATAACAAGTATCAGTCCACAGTACAAACATTCCCTCGTGTTACTATTAAAGAGTGAATTTCAGTTTTAGCGAAGGGGATGCGATACAGGATTTTTCCAAGAAAGCAAATTATGAGTTTCTAGGAAAAATACAAACTGAAAACACTCAAGAGCGGTAGAGAGAAGAAGAGAGGAGACAGGGGTCTTGGCAAGAAGCCACGCATACTAGATGCAAGAATCACTCACAATAAAGACAGGGGGATTTTTTTTTTTAAACACTCCTCATCGCCAGATTAATTTTTTTCTCCACTGGCATTAAACTGGAAGTTAATGATTAAAGCAAACACGGACTGCTTGTGAAAATTGAATCCTATGTGAATACATGAAAATAATTTAGTCAAACTGCAGCATTCCTTTTTTTAAACCTATCTCTAATTAAAGAGCAGAAATTGAGACTGTTGCTTCAAGTAAATTATTGAATCTGCACAAAATTTTCTACAAATGTTTTATTAAAAAAAAGGTATGTACTTCTTACTATGACTGACACTGCAGACTCTTCCTCTTCAGTGAGAAGTCTATTATCTTCCTCAGGACAAAATAAGAACAGCCAGCTTACTACGAAGTAAATGTTCAACTCAAGTAGCACCGCTGCACAGTTCAGTCATAACCATTGTTCATTTTACTTGACCGCATCTGCCTGGTATAACTAACTTTAGAATGATGAGGGG
>VZTL01059987.1:0-20662 GCA_013400535.1 Scopus umbretta
TTCTTGGCCTCCTGGGCACCCTGTTGTGTAAAGCCATGTAAACATACGCAGATATAATTCTGACTAGTTATGTTTGTGCCTGTGTAATTTTTTATTTTTTTTTAATATGCAGAGTTTGACTTCAGTATATGGACCAAAGATACTATATATATATCTGCAATTCTGTTAAAATCAGATTGTATAATGGTAACAGAGCTAACAGGCAGTAAGATCCATTCAAAGCATCCCAAAGCACCCATATACTGGGTTTGTTAAAATCAAGAACAAGGTCTGAAAGTTACTAAGTATATTTTGTGATTTCTGAACCCGTAAGTTCACTCATTTCATGTTTTGTTTTGTTTTGCTTTCCCTTGACTTCAGCTGTGAGTTTTAGGACCCTATTTACTGCTGTGAGGCAAGGCTGAGATAGAGGATCTTTGACAAGGTTTGTGATATACATCAGGGGATTGTTCTACTGTGGATGAATATAGCTTTTTCCCACCTTGGAAAATTTCAGGAGGAGTTCTATAAAAGATTATTTTCTTCTTTTTTTTTTTTTTCTTTTTGTTTCTTTCTTTAAGTCTCCTTTACAGTGGGAAGAAAAACTTTTTCTCACTCAAAAAATGTTGTACAGCTCTGTAGCCTGCAGTGCTTGAAGAGTACTGGATGCAAGGAGCCCAGATGCTTAAATTGCCCTGCAGTGGTGCCAAATAGCTTGATATTGTGGTTGTTTTTCTTTTTTTGTTTTAACAAACACTCTCCACATACATGGAGTCATGTAATCAGCCGTAGGCAGCACTCCTCTATAAATATGTCAAGAATATAGTTTGGGTCTTATAGAAAAGATATTTGATCTCATTACATGAATGGCTTTTCATATAATCAGTGGTTCAAAGCTTATGCAGTTCTTTAATGATTATTACTTTGTGGAATTTTTTTCCTAACTTATAAAGTATTCCACTTTTAGTGCCAATTACATTAGTTAATAGTTATATGCCATTTTTTGTAATAAATTGTTATTAAAATCTTATGGCATCTTATCATCTTCCGCTATTCAGTAGCCAAGTATCTTGAAAGGAGGTAGATTTCAAGTAAATCTATGGGAAAATAGCGTGTTACTATAGTAACTTGTCCAGAAAATCCTGTCTCTGGTCCTGTTGTAGAGCAGCATAGCTAAAATGTGAGCTGATCTCAAAGGCAAATACTTGGAAACCCATTCATATGTGTATGAATGGTACCCTTTGGTGAAACATATTTCCTCCCTATATTGGCACCAAAATCTCATCTCCAATAAAGCAGAGGAATGAAAAGAGACTGGCCTGCCCAAGGGGAAGAAACTGTGGGACAGTCATCAGGATGATTGGACCTTCAGGGATTGGCAGTCAGGCAGGCTGCTGCATCTGCACGTATAAGACTTCTCCCGTTTCTGAGGGAAACATTTATAAAAAATACAGCAAGCTTATCCCCTCCTTTCACATTTTTACCTCAAGAGGGTACAATATGTTCATAAAGATTAAAGGGAATGTCTCGTTTTGCCATTAGGTATCTTAGATTGTTCATTGCAGAAGCATAGAATGAATGTTTTTAATGCTCATTTAGCTTTGAAAATTGCATCACTATCTAGGCTATGAAAAATAATGGTCTCCATTCACAGTCAACAATGCACAAAGAAAAGTTAATTTCTGCAAAATGACTGTCATTTAACTTTGCCAAATCGAACTTATACCTGTTTCTTGGATGAATAGTTCCACTACTGGAAAACATGGCTGGTGATTTTATACTGCACCATCTATTTTACATTCCTGGTTGTACTTAGAAATAATTTTCAGAAGTTAAAATTATAGATATCCAAACATCTCATAAACTGAAATGATAGAGACTGCACATCACTAGGGTAAGACATTCAAATATGGCACTAGTTCATCTATTTAGAAGTGGTATTCAACAGTAGAGCTCAGAGGAGTTTGAGGTGTTTATATTTATACTGTTTATCATTTTATATTACAAGATATTAGGGTTTGCTGAATATATGTGTTTGTTCTTTAAATGTACTTGAAGCATGTGTTTAGGAATTTTCTCTTCAAGCTTCAAAAATAATGAGGCAAGTAACTGTGTAGGAATTTGGCCATTTTTCCTTCTTCTAGGCATTTGTTAGCATATTTTCTTCTGTTCATAATTTTGTTAATCTTTAAATTATCTAACACCGTATTTATTCATGAGTTTTTTAATGTATGGTTTGAGGGAGTTTCTATCTAGTGAGTCACACAAGTGTTTTCTATGGATTTTTTTTCCTATGGATATAATTTCTATTGATATCACCAGCTGCTAGATCCAGATTTTTACCTGTCACTCAGCATTGTCTATGCTCACATTAATCTGCACTGCCACTGGTTTTAGCAAAGTTTAAAGTCTCTCCTAGCTATAGCTGGACAGAAATGGGATTGTTCAACCTGCAATTTTTTTTCTTTTTTTTTTAGATTATTTTAGATTTAGTGCTTCACTGAAACAAAGCCAAACCTTCCATTAAAACAGCTTAAATAAAGTGATGTTACCTCCCAGCTGTGGTGGACAGTTATCACAGGCTGTCTGACAAGCTAAGAATTGCTAAATTGCCAAAACACTATTTTGTTTCTTTACGGCATTTGAACCTCTTGGTGGTACAAAACATTAGGACTCAGTGTTTATATTGCCATCTTAATCTTTCATGTTGAAATAGTTTCATTTAGTAGAAGCGTCTAAGTGGGTAGGATTTTTTTTTTTTTCATTCAGATCAAGTCTATAGTACATTGAAGTTCGGACTGAAGGAGAAAATTATTCTGTAGTTGGTGGCTGGGGTTTTCTCAGGAATGTAAGAAAAGCAAGGTCAAGTTACTGTTCCAGTGAGGTTTCTTTGTTCTCAGTTTAATCATTTGGGTCCAGACTGAATTTAATCTGTGACAGAAAGAACTAAAAATGAAGGAAGGCATAATATAAAAATTCCACAAACATAACCTAAATGTAGTAGGTCATTATTATAAAGCCCAAGGAATTATGTATTAAAACATACTTGCAGGTTTTGTTTAAGGGTTTCCATCCCCCTCTTCTCCTATCTTGACATGATATTCTCCTATATAATTTCCAATCTTATATACCTCTGCCGAATAATAAAAATTGATTATTCCTATTAATGTGATTAAACTAGCTGTTTCACTTAACTGATTTTACTTCTTGTATTGCTTATGCTAAATTCTCATCGCTTACATTTTTAAAGTTTATGTGAATTTTGGTATAAGTTTTGGGAACAAAATTCTTCTCTGTCCAATTAATTTCTTGCTCTGAGCAATGCAACCAGTATGTTTTCTCAGCACATGCACTAAAAGTCTCATTTGCTGAATGGTGACATTGAGCACCTTTTGAAAATGCTTCATTATCATTCAAATGTCCCTTTGCAATAAACATAGTGTAACTGTAGGACTCAAATGTTTAAATCATCAAGATTTAATTAATAGCCACAGTTCATATCAAGATAGGTCCAGATTATGCTGTCCACATCTGTGCTTCTGCAAAAAAGTTACTGCTTTGAAATGTTATCAAATAACTGAGCATCCTTACACTGACCCTTAACTTTGTTCCTCTTTCTTTCAGTTTAGAAATTTTGTTATGAATGTTTGTCACCAGAGTGCAGTTAGTTTGGTTTCCAATAAAGCACCATTTAGATGTTTTGGGATTAGGAAGAGAAAACCCATTTAGTACATCAAAAATATTCTATAAAAGCAATAGCACTGTAAAAACTACACAGAACAGAGAGGGGAAAATAACTAAAGGATAAAGATTTCTTTCCAGCATCCTGTAAAGTACTGTTTATTGGGTACCAATGCTATAATCAGAATATGGTTGGAAAAAAGGATAATATAAAATGCATTTTTTGATTGTCCTGTTCTCCAGGGAATGATTTGTACTAGGAAAACCAGCTTGACTGTGAATTACCGTTTGTAAGTGGTCAAATACTATTGGAAGGCAAGAAATATCTTCTTTTCTGACTATCTCCTAAATCTGACTGTGGAGATAATTACAGTTATCCCAAATATGGCATGGCAGTAATAGCATGGTAAATAGTAAAACTATTAGTTTTATAGTAAATAGTAAAAACTGGACTCGGGTGCAGAATACTTGATGCGGAATGATTTTACAAGACTAAAAGTATAGATTACTTTTGAACAGAAGTTGCACAAATTTTCAGTAAATTAATAGTTTCTCTGGCATGTAAATTCTGTCACTCTGTGTTAGAGTTTCAGGTACGGGAAATTAACTGAAGCAATTGTGTTGTGTTGTTGGGTCCCAAAAAATATAGCTCAGCAGAAAACAAAAATTCCATCCATGCGTCTTATTTCCATATTTCACATTCATGATATTCCATTTAAAAATAATTCACCATGATTTTTTATGAAATAACATGAGCAAACAGTCTGGAGTAAACTCTTCCTTTCCACTTTATGTCATAGATATAATTATGTTTTCTGGAGCATTGCACATTGTAGAAACAAATTTTAACTTTATAGAGCTTCTACCTACAGGCAATATTTCCAGGAAATAAGGGATAGTTAGCCAAAGCAGTATAGTTTCATTTTGGGGGACTCCTATTCTGAATATATATTTCATAAACATACTGCAATGAACGGCACAAGAAATTAAAGAAATAACAATAGCAATAAAATCAAAATTTGTGTTGGAATAACTGTAGCAGAAAATAAGTTGCAGATAGAATGTAGTGCCAAAGAGATAGCAGAGTCATATCAGGTGTATATGTTAGTAATGCAAATGTCGCAGAGCCAGGCATGGTGATGGTTCCTTTTGATGGCATCTGTCGTACCTCAGCAAAACCAGAGATTTTTTCTTATTCACAGTAGTTTCTACAGATTAGCTGTCCAAAGTGGTAGTTCTCTACTGCATGTAAAAGCAAAACTGAAGGCACTGTAAGGGCATCTGAAAAGATGGTCTGAATCCAAATAGACTTTTTAAGAATTAGAAGCCTATTTGCTGCAGGTATCATGCTATGTTATCTCTTGAGATAAATATTTTGCACCAGATTCTATGATTAGCTTTGGCACTGAGCTCAGGAATAATATGCTTGCATTTTATGTACTCAGTCACAGGCAAGTGTTAATCCAGTATTCCTAAAAAGCGGTTTAAACTCACTATGTAATATATACAAAATTCAAATTATTTTCTAAAATCCTGAGAAGGCAACCCAAGCAACCCTAATTAGGCATCTCTATCTTTCTCTGTCAACTCCACTCGAAATGAATGGACATGCGAGGCACCTGAATTCAGACAAGAGAAACAGTAATAGTATAACATTTTACTTAGTTGGCTAGTTGACTCTTGGTTTTTCATTCCTTTCTTAGCTGCTTGGATCTTTTTGATTCCTCCTCCCACAGCTTTCATAAGCATGAAAAGCCTCTCAGTTGCGGGAGTGGGAGGCAAGAAGCAGGGGATGCTGGAGATGGGATGACCAGAACTCGGTAACAAGAGCTGAGCACAAGGTCCACATGCCATGGTGATTCATGTGATTGCGTTATAACAGCTCATAATAACTAAGCTCTGTCATTCTTTATAGGCCCAATTTTCTAGCTAGATGTTTTTTAAAGCATCTCTTTATTGTGCAGTTGTTTTATCGAAATGACCATAATAACTCTGAGATATTTCTCCTGAGTTATTAAAGTTAATTTAGAATTCAACAATGTGAACAAGTAACTCAAACTCAGTCTAATTAGTATTACTTACTACTTATATTGGATAGTGTCTATATGTCCCACCGAGGTACTGAGTTTTCATTGTGCCATTCATGATGTAAACAATCTAAATAAAGCATGTGTGCATTATCCTGACAATTAGATTTCACAGTGCCCCAGGACAACTTTTCACAATCCCCTAAGCAAATCTTAATCCACTTTATCTCCTCCATGGAGAACATTCAAGATGAATTAGACATGCCTCCAGAAAACAAAGATGTAGTTGTGAATTCCTGTGAGGATGGTTAGAATCATGGCTTGAACATGAAACAGAGACACAGGAGACCTGTGTTTCTGTAATGGTTCTGTTTCAGATTTTCTGTATGACTCTGCTCAAGCCTGTCTTGAAGGCATTTACCGGGTAGACGTTGCGGCACCTGCTTATCAGATGCTGGGAGAAGTAAGAGTGGGCTGCCTTTGCTGGGGAAACTAGAAGACAGCAGGGCAGGCACAGTGGCCTTGCTGCCAAAGGCAAGGTCCCACAGCAGCTGAATAAGAAGAGCAGAGGAGGTCTGTGATGGTAGCCAGGCCCAGCTAATATTCCAGATCACCAGAGTCAACAGTGATGAGGCAGATCTGATGTCAAGCCAGGAAGTCAAGTCACAGTGTCAGGGTCGGGATCCAGTCCATTAGTGGTATTCATCTAACAGTCCAGTGGTCTCCAGGGAAGCCCATGGTGAAAAGGCAGGTCCAATGCCTCTTGACCTTGACACCATAAGTGAAGGTTCAGACAACTAAAATACATGCCCAGTCACAGCTAGTTCAGCTTAAATGTAGTTCTTGAGTGAAGGGGCATGGACCCCCACTTCTCACAGCCCTTTTCACAGGAGTCTCATCTCAGTTACAAAGCTGCATCATACCAGAGCTGATTTTGAGCATGGCAGCTAAAGCGGTAGAGGTGTGTGTATGATGGGGGTGCACTGGCTTATGACAGCTTAGTTTCCAGATTGAATATAAAACTCAGAATGGAAGATAGCCACTAGAGAAATAATTTGATGCTGACCAGGAAATGCTAAGCTTATGACTTAATTCTTTCTGTCACCTAAGTTAGTAGAGTCAAGAATTTAGTAAAGCACTAATTTGAGACATCTCTCAGTTATCTGGGATGCATTAAGCAAACCTGCCTTTCTTCTGAACCCTTGGCTTATGTATTGTGCCTGTTGTCAAATGGGTATTCAAATACGGTTCTGTCCCTCCTTTCCTCCTAGATAGCTCTGTTTTTTGTGGTGATGGCCTTGAATCGTAATGGATATTCTGATCCAAGGTGAGGAAGGTATGGTTTATAACTCAATCAATGGGGATCCCATCTTCAGAGGGGGACCTGATTGCACACAGATCTTCTTAATTCAAGTACTCCAAACATGAGATCAGTATTCTAATAGGCAGTGTTACACCAGCAATGCTTTCTCTGACTTGGGCAGGTTTTTTAAAAGAAAGCAACTGCAGATGCATTTGATCAGGGCTTGAGCTTTTTGAGGATCTTACCTGCTGCTCTAATTTCTCAATCTTAATGAAGCCAAAGTATAAAGAAAGTACTGAGATGCTCTGATTAGAAGGTACATGGAGAAATTTGTACATGCCTGGTGAATTGCCGTAAAAATGAGGGCCACCTGCAAGCATTTTCTCCATATCTACTGTTTTGCAGGCTATGGCTTTTAATCAGTATTGGGGGTTGACCCTGACTGGATGCCAGGTGCCTACAAAAGCCACTCTATCACTCCCTTCCTCAGCTGGACAGGGGAGAGGAAACATAACAAAATTCTCATGGGTCAAGGTAAGGACAGAGAGAGATCATTCACCAATTACTGTCATGGGCAAACCAGACTCAACTTGGGGAAAATTAATTTATTACCAATCAAATCAGAACAGGATAATAACAAATAAAAACTAAATCTTAAAACACCTTGCCCCCACTCTTTTCTTCCTGGGCTTAACTTTAATCCCAATTTCTCTACCTCTTCTCCCTTCAGCAGCGCAGAGGGACAAGGAATGAGGGTTGCAGTCAGTTCATCGCATGTTTTCTCTGCTGCTCCTTCCTCCTCAGGGGGTGGATTCCTCACACTCTTCCCCTGCTCCAGCATGGGATCCCTCCCATGGGAGACACTCCTCCACAAAATTATCCAACTTCAGTCCTTCCCACGGGCTTCAGTTCTTCACGAACTGCTCCAGTGTGGGTCCTTTCCACAGGGTGCAGTCCTTCATGAGCAGACTGCTGCAGTGTGGGTCCCCCACAGGGTCACAAGTCCTGCCAGTAAACCTGCTCCAGCATGGGCTTCTCTCTCCATGGGCCCATAGGTCCTGCCAGGAGCCTGCCGCACCATGGGCTTCCCACAGGATCATAGCTTTCTTTGGGCACATCCACCTCCTCCAGCGTGGGGTCCTCCAGGGTCTGTAGGTGGATATCTGCTCCCCTGTTAACCTCCACGTGCTGCAGGGGGACAGCCTGCCTCACCATGGAATTCACCAGGGGCTGTAGGGGAATCTGCTCCAGCGCCTGGAGCACCTCCTCCCCCTCCTTCTTCACTGACCTTGGTGTCTACAGGGTTGTTCCTCTCACATATTCTCACTCCTCTCTTCCGGCTGCAGTTGCACAGGGTTTTTTTCCCCCTTTCTTAAATATGTTATCACAGGGGGACTACCACTGTCACTCAGCTTTGGCCAGCAGTGGGTCCATCTTGGAGCCAGCTGGCATTGACTTTATCGGACATAGGGGAAGCTTCTAGCATCTTCTCACAGAAGTCATCCCTGTATCCCCCTCCACTACCAAAACCTTGCCACTCACACCCAATACAATCAGGCTTTACTTTTAAGCATTCACTAGCTAATTCCATACTAATAATGCTCCAAGATTCTATGCCAGAGTAATTTACAGTTCTCTCAGTTTTAATTTGTTCGTAGTTGTATCAGAAAGTTCTTCAAGATGCCATTTTGTATGATTAAAAAACCTGTTCAATAATAAAATATAATAGAGATCTGTTTCTAGTCTGCTACAAAAAATGATTAGAAACATATATTGATTCACATGCTTTGTTTCCTCTGTGTGTGGGTTTTATACATCAAATCTTCTATCTCCACGCCTGAGAATTCACTTCAATAACCTGCATAACTTAGTTCACATCTTCTAGATTTCTGAGTGATAGGATTTAGTTGTCATTTCCCTAGAGGTAAGGGAATGGCCATCTTTCTTTTGCTTCAATTTACTACTTCTGGGAAGCAATCATTCTACCTTTGCTCTTCATCTCCCCAAGAAATGTAATGTTGAGGGAATATTTATATCAATTCCCTGCTAATGATTTTCACATGTTTGCCACCTTATGGATCTCTTGTCCTCTGCCAAGTCCTCTCTGTCTATCTTTTTAATAGTTCTTAGTGGATATCTAATAACCAGTAGACCCAATAAATAAACATATATATGATCTCTCTCTCTCAGCTTTTCTTCTTTCTCCCTTTCTCTGATGACAGTTTCATTGTCATTCCCATTTTCTGAGCTCACTACCTTAACATTGCCTTCAGTCTCTCTTTATCTCTCGTTATCAGCTAGAATCACCGGCACAGGCACTTTTTCCAGTCACCTTAGTGGTTGAAAAATGCTTGGTTTCTGCACCTTCCCTGTGCAGACAACCTAAAATAATGTTGCAGGTGGCCTTGCCCCATCAGTATTACCATGATTTTCACCTTTATGTCTGTAACATTGAAACTCATGCACTTAAAATGCCAACTCATTCTATCTCCTGCGTCAGCCTCCATCTTCTGTCTTGCTTTATGCTGAGTCTTTCTTTTCTTTGAGAAGTGCTTTATGACAAGGCAAGAGTTGCTAAGGGAGACCTTAGTCTTAGTAGAATGAATGCACAGTAGCACTAAGAGGAGTGGAAAAAATAGAGCTCTTTCAGAAACATAGAGTACCTTGGGTGTGGCTCTGGGTCTCTTTGGCTGTTTGTGTCTTCTTCTTCCTCAATATAACTCCCAGAAGATGGAGTTGTCCTCTAGTTAATGAAGTACAGCCTCCTACCATGTTTTAAGGCATTTGTCTGAGTAACCACATATTTCAGGAAGCATTCTATTCATCATGAGATCATGTTTTCTTCTGACTGCTCATAAAAAAATTGTTTACATTTTCACTAGTTCAGTTTTTCTTCAAACTTGTGATTCAGATCTGCAAATTTAAAAGTGATTTTGTACTTAACATTCTACATTGGCTAGCTGCAAATAGCCATATTAATCTTACAGTACACATTAATAGTAAGTAAATAGTAACAATTATTAGAAATTATAAAAATGCTAAGATTATTGTTTGTTCCCTCGGGGGACATGCACAAGTAGCATCTGGAATGTGAATGAATTCTATGCTGCTATGGCCATTTCTGTACATTAACTTTTTCTCAAGGAGTAAACTTTAATAATTTGCATAACTTTTTTTTTTTAAGCTTTTATTGTCCATAACAGCAATTCATAATGCTCTAATTACTGATTGTCTTTTAATTTTTTATTTTCTATTTTTATTTCCATACCTGGAACATGGAAAGGTTTGAAAAAAAATAATTGTAATCTTATGCTTTACCTATTTTAATTTTATCAAGCTAGACTTTATAACATAACAATGTGCAATCAGAAACCACTCAAGAGAATGCATATGATTATGTGATATTTCATGAGTCTAAAATTAGTATATTCCTGAACTGTTCCTGAAATACAGAATTTGGTACCAAACAACAAAAGTACACAAAACCAAAAGGAAACACTTGCCTGCTGCCTATGATTCTTTTTAAAATTACGTAAGTAGCAGAAGAGAGATGAGTGTTTATTAAATGCATCCTGATCACTGCCTGAAGCCATGCTGCTTTCTAACTCATCCTAAATATTATACTGGTCATATAATTGATATGGTAGCGTATTGCTAGCATTTGTTACAGACTTTTGAAAGTGTATTCAGACATCATACAGCTAGGTGACTTGCTTGTACGTTTACTCATTCTTCATATTGTTTAAAGGACTGCAGTGGCTTGCAAGCTCAAAGTAGAAATGAGTTCGCTAATTCCCTAAGGTGTTTATCACTGAGAAATGTATTATTTTACAGCAAAAAGGGTGATGGCTACCTCTCTTCCCCATTGCATTGTCTATGGAATACAGAAGGGTAATATTCAGAGATCACTATTAAGGTAGCATCTTGATTAACCTAAAGCATTATTCTTAACCTTCAAACAGCAAGCCCATTTAAGGCACAGTTTGCTTGACACCAAAGGAAAGACTCATGCAGAACTCATGCCTGACTAGTGAAAATATGTATGAAATGCCTACTACTACTTCTGCCTATAGCAATAGCATGTCTTGCTGCCCAAAGCTTCAATACTCAGAGGATACCTGCTATGGACTGATGAGTTTCAGGGATGCAAGTACACAGCAGGCCTCTAGGGACATGGCTCTCTTGTCTGCCCATGGAGCAATAGGGCATAACAAAGGTTCTAATTTAAGAAGACATCATTTCTGTGTGGATAGTCATAAGAAGTAGTAGCCCTGTCAAGTTAAAATTTCTTAGGTGTGTTTTTCTGACTGTTGTTTTGTGTTGGCTCACTGTGGGGAGATTTGATGAGTATTATCTGCAGAGGGAAAACTACCTGCTTGTTCTTATATTCATGTAAGAGGATGTCACTTCACCACAGTCCTTCCGTTATATATAATCTTGCGGGTGAGAAGAGGTGGATTTATCTTTGTACTTGGAGAAGGATTTTAAAGGAAATCATCAAGCCTGCTCAGATGCAGAATTCTGTAGCAAATCTGGAGATCCACAAATTGGTGTCCTTGAAAACGGGGTTTCACCATTTGTGTTTGTTGCAGGTTGTCTTTAAAATTATGGGGTTTAAGTAGATAGAGCAAATCTGTTATGAATATAATTTTCAATACATCCACCTGGCTCTTTGATGATGAGCCAGACAAGACTTTGTTCCCTGTGTGTCCAACATGAACTGACTTAAATAAGCTTATTTATTCTATAAAAAACCAAAGGTTTTATGTTTAGGGTCAACAGAATAATTCTCAAATGTACAAATACAATTCTAACTGGGTCTTCTTAACAGAGATGTTTGCAGAAATACTCACTATTCTGAATTTTAACATGACAATCCTTTCATTTTTTTTTATTCTGAACATCTGCGACAATGGCAGTTCTGTTCATGACTATTTTTTCCAGAAATAAATTTAGCAGTAGCTGTCCCAGAAGGGCAGTGTAATACCCTCTGTCTGAAAAATCAAAACCTGTTGTGTGATGAACTCAAGTTTACTAAATGCTGAATTATATATGTCTAGTATGCTATTAATGGACAAGTCAAAATGGACAGGAAAAGAATAAATGATGCTGCTAATATGAATAGCCATTCTCTGTTGTCTGTGACTGAAATTCAACCAGAGTTCTACTTTTTTTCTCTGACAGGGAGGGTTAAGCAGAAGTTGACATCTTATGCTAATCCCCTAGATTTCTGTATCTGGTTTTCCAATTCAGTCAAACCACTGATGCCTTTTAAAACAATTAATTCCCATTCCTCTGTATCTTAAGTGATTGTAAATTAGGGATCAACATAGTTACTGTGCTGTAAAGCACAACAAACGCAGAATGTTATCACTTGTGAGAAAGGAGAATCAGAACCAGTGTTGTATCCTCTTATGTAAATCCATGAATGCTACAGAACTCAGATTTTGAGCATCTTTTCTAAAGGTTTTGGTTCAGCCTTTGATAAGGATAGGGAACAACTGTTTAATTTGGCTTGTGTTGTAATTTTAAAACCTAAATATCTACTGTGAGAGATGAAGCTGTGTTTAGTCCATGAGCAAACATTGAGTCGTTTTTCTGTCATGCTTTTCAGTGAATCTGATTTCCTGTTCCAAAGTGATTAATATTGTTCAAGGGGCTGATTCTGAAATGTTACCAGTTTTTGTTCAACACTGGAGGCTAATGGGTGAATAGTAAATAGAAGAGGAAGATGAGTTATGCCACTCATATGGTTGCTTTATCTTTTATTATTTAGCAGCGCAGATCAGTCAGAGAGTTACTAGAAGTTGCAACAGGCAGCTTGTAACTCATTCAGGGTTATAGGGATCATAGCAATACAACTCAGCTTTTCTATTCTATGCTATAATCTAGAAGGGCTACCATATAAGAACTAGGCAATTTTTATTTCACTCAGAATTTTCTTGACACATTAATTAACCACTTTTGTGCCTTTCTAAATAAAATGCTTAAATATTGTTCACATATTGCTGTATGTAATCAGCTCATTTGGATAGTCATGGAAAATTCTCCATTCCTATGAGTTCCAAATCTCCAAAGATATTTTATTTTACTCAGTAAGTAAGAACAGTTAGTAGTTGCCAATTCTGAAATTTTCAGTACAGCAGTATTGAACAGGTTGTCTGCAACTGTAGCATAAAAATGAAGTAAAGGCAAATGGAAACATATTTGTAAAAGATATTAAAATGAATCCATTAGGGGTCAAAGCAATCACTAAACTGATTACACTAGACTACTTAAATATTTTTTTCTGAATCAATAATTATTATGGAGTCATCAAATATGTATGTGTTCTTATGTGCAATTGAACCACTGTGTTGTAATTCATACAAATGTGTATCAAAAGAATGCTCAAAGAATTCTAAAAAGAAAGACTTTTTCTCCATGTTCCAACTTATAGCTAGATGAGGTTTTGGGAATCATATTAAAATTGTAATTGAAGGTATATAGGAGCCACAACAAGAGAGGCTGTCTGGAGAATGAAAGAATGCAACATATTCTGCAGCCTAAACTTGTTTCTATACATTCAAACTTTCTGTCTCTAGCTTTGGTTCATGATTGTTAAGTCAAAACCAAATAATTTTTCCAAATTAATGCAAGCTCTACATCTTTTTTTGGTTGTTTTTTTTTTTTTTTAGCAATGCCTGGAATATCATAGGAATTGCCATAATACAAATAAATAAAAGAGAATTTTCCATATTGTTTTCCATATTGGAAAAGTTTTGATTGTGTCTACAGCAGGGTATGTGCAAACTGTAAGAATGATCTGAGGAGTGACTAGACTGGTTACTTGTCAGTATTATGTCTTCAGCATAAACAGTACAAGAAGATATAGTCAGATGAGAACAGAAGAATGTATTACAGCAATAACTCAAATATGGTTTTGTCTGAGAGGATAAGACATGCTGTATATGTGTATATGGGAAATTTTATATTTTAAAGTTCCTTAATTTAAAATAACACATGCAGATTTTCTTCAGCATCTACTCAGATAATTTTCATTTTAGTTTTTCTTTTTCTTCTCTTTTTTCATACTTTTTTTCCACTTTACAATGTCATTAATATTTTCGTTAACTGTTTTTCCAATATTATACAACTTCTGTGTGTGTATAAACAAGCAAAAATGCTTCTGCCACAGTGCCTGTAAATGTCCTAATTGGCTAGTGTCCTGTCTTACAAATTCAGGACAAGATATTTTGGTATGGTAAGTTTTTTGTGGGTTTTTTTTNNNTAGTTTTTTTTGGGGTTTTTTTTTTTTTTTTTTTTTTTTGAAAAAAGCAACTTTTGCTTTTTCCAAATAAGAAAACAAAGTGCTTGTGTGGCAACTGCAGAACTTGGGTTCCAGTATTTGAAGCATCATTTTCTAACACAAACCTAACATAAAAATAATAGAATAAAGTACAAAGTGAATTACATATAATTCTGTCTTATTATCTGTTATCTATATATAACAATTGTATAAGAACCTGATACTTGAGTTTCTGACATGTGAATGATGCAGTACCAGAATTATACACATTCTCCTCTAAAAGACCTATTGATTTTCATGTACAATAAAGTAAATAATTTGTAAATTAGTAAATAAATAAAGTAAATAATTTGTAAAAAAGTAGATAAATAATTTAACATGCTGCAGATTAAAACTGAGTTAAAACTGAGTTAGAGAGTAGCAAAGCTGCATTTCACAATAGAAATACAACTGGTCATACTCCAAGGTCTCACTGAAATGAGTTGTAGACTAATATTTAATAAGAAAATTAGCTTTTTTAAAAAAATAAAATACAGTTCACAGTGGCACTGAAGAGTTTCATGTATCCACCTGGCCATGTTGACGGACTGAATTAGTTGCTTCCTCTTATATCAAAATATCTTATATCAAACATCATTGCCGTGCTGGAAATTAGGAGGCACATCCTCTTGGAATCATTCAGCAAAGTGGCTAAAGAATAACCTAATAATTTGTGTGGATCTGTAAGAGGCAGACTTTGCAGGACATGGAACAAGTATTTTGGTAAATCTTTCAATTATTGGTTTATGTGTGCTGTGTACTCTCTCTGTCTATGCAGAGATCCAAAATCTCCAGTTGTTAAGGTTGCATCTTCTGTGAAATTAAATTATGCTTATTGCATATAAGCCATAAGACAGATGTTTAGGTTTCATGTTTAGGTTTTGTGTTATTCAACATGTAAATATTAATAAATATTTTGGAATCTTTGGTTCTAAGTAGTGCTTAGGTACCGTGATGAATGGCCCTATTTAAAATACAGAGATAGAAAGAGTCAGGAGAGGTACTGTCCTAGACCCTCACAATTTATCCAGTCCTAAAGTGATTTTGTGTTTTGCAGAGTGAATTCCATTGAATAACATTGATTTCCTATTTCAATAAAGGGAAATGTCATCCAAAAGGTGGATGAAATATTAAGGCTCTACTAGCTAATTAGATAGATAGATAGGCAGATACACAGGTAAGTACTGTGCAAATAAAAAAACCAATATTGTCTTACACAGGCTGTATTCACTTTTGAAAACTAAATAACTGTGGGTTTAATTTTATTTATGTGGAAAATAAAATAAAATTCTTTTTAGATTTTAAGAACCATGGAAAAAATCCATTTTTTTAATGTTAATATATTCTGTATAACCGTTGATTGCATGTGAAAACACGCAATCCATTTTATGCCCCAGTAATTCTGAAACACCTGAATTCTTCTCCCTCCACACACCACCTGAAAATTCGCAAGACTAAGCATCCCTTTAGGGCTGGGAATGTATTTGCCAATTTCAGCCTGGAGGGGATTGTAACTAGCATTGTAAAGCTCTGATGATAATTTTGTAATGGAAAGCCTGAAATAACCTCAAGTATCACCTCTCTAATGTGATTCTAGAATATATAACTAGTCTAATTTGAAACTAAGAGTCAGTTATCAAGGAATACATCTGTAGAGTTAATATTGTTAACGTCTTAATTTCCCTCTTCTCTTGGATTTGAATTACAGTTTCCTTTCAAATAAAATCCACTGATGAGACACCTAATGGTTTTCTACTTTAATTTTGCCATTCTGATTGCTTTTACAGCTGTCCCCCATTGTCTTTATACTTAACCCCCTTGCAGAGACCTTGCAGTGAAATCGTTATGCAGATCAAAGCATAACCCTGATGTCCAAACTCTTCCAACTATATTAGCCTCTTCATAAATTGATTAGGAAGAGCAGTGCACAGGAAATGGCTATCAACATGGCTTACATTAAGAACAGAGCTAGTGTTCCAAATGTAGTATTTGTCATCTTTCTGAGTGTACATAAACACTTGCAGCCCTGTCAGTTCCTTAAAAGTAGTTTGAGTCTTACCAGGCACTGACAGTGATGCCATGGAGTCATACTTAGATTTCATAGCAAAGCTAAAACTGATTTCCAGACAATACTTGAGTTAGAAAACAGAGCGAAAATGAGAATGAGTAAACAAAATTCCAAACTGTCTATTATTAGATTTCATACCTATTTCTTCTGTCTTTCTATATCTGTTACAAATATAATAGGGATGTTATTTGGGGGTTTGGGGTTTTTGAGAAGGCAAAAATATAATTAAGAATTCAGAATGGGGATTATTCTTTCAAGGAAAAGAAATCAAGTGCTATACCACATTATTCTCATTTGTGTGGAAACAATGAGGTCTTTTAATATGTGAATCTCCTTAATGGGCCTATCTTGAAATTGTGCCTGTATAGGGGATAAAAGCTCTGCTATTGCTTCATTAGCCTGCATCTAGCAGTTATGTTTCCCAAAGCAATTTGCAGCATCCTCTTCCTTTCATTGTCACATTTGATCATTTTAGAATTTGCTCTGAAGACACGACGACGTCCTTATGTCTGAATTTCAGCGTATAAACCAGTACATTCAATAATCCCTGTTAAGAAACTTAATCAGAATCTGGCTGACAAATGATACGATCAATGCCACACAATTAATCCATAGTAGAACTGCATAATAAACAGAAGATTACACTTTCTGTGCCAGTTAATGTCCTATAAATTCCTGCTTTACTTGAAATGTATTATTAAACATTCTTGTTATTGCTGTATTGTTATCATGATATGATGCCTTAAAGTATGAAACACAATTTTATTTGATTTTGTGATTTCTTTTACTAGTGGCTAGCATTCAGAAGCTTCCTGCTGCATCTGTTTTAACCGACATTAATTTCCCCATGAAAGGAAGAAAGGGAATGGTTGATTGGGCACGAAACTCAGAAGACAGGGTTGTCATTCCAAAAAATATCTTCACCCCTATGTCAACAGGTAAGGAAGCATATCAGCATGTTAATTTTGTGTTAGCTTTGATGAGGGAACTCAGACTCTTTGTGTTATAGGACCACGATATGATATGGTAGTGGTTGTTTTATCCATCTTGCAAAGAAATCCAGTACCCACAGCTTATCCCAGAGGGAAATGATGGGTCTTAATTTCAGCATTTTGAACAAAAAGTGCTACAGAAATCCTAGACATTATTTTCTACACTAAAGACCCAATGCTTAGTTATTGTGCACAGGATTGTACCTGTGGTGGTACAAGGTGACCTGAAGTGCAGCTCTGCTGAACCCCCTGAAGCTACTCCTCTCCAACAGACTGGGCCATTCCAACAGGTCACCTAACTTTTACCAAAATGATGTTCAGCAGGCAAATTACCCCGGCTTCAGCTACAATTTACAAGTACTGTTGCAATGCACGTCTCTGACATTAGAGAATTTAGTCTCCAGGCATCCAACTCTAAAGACAGTCTTTGAGGATGCTTAATTATAGATGTAAATGAACTAGCATGGATATCAGTACACAATGATGGATTTTTTGCAAATTTGATTTTTGGTGGTTTAAATCTTTTGATATATTCCTGACAGTGCTACATCTTTATGACAGACTTCCAGTATATAATTCAAAATTATGATGGTTTAAAATAAAATTTCTACTAGAAAGATAAATGTATTCACAGTTTTTTTATGCTGATGAAGGCTTGGGAAAGAGAATTTAAAAATCTTTATTTCCTTACTCTTTTCAGAACTAGATGAATCAACTGTATTTGTACTTGGAGCAGTGCTATACAAAAATTTAGAACTCATTTTGCCCACTTTAAGGTAAGAAATTTCATGAATACAATATGGATTAGACTGTTTTGGGATCATGACTACACCACATGTCAGGATAAAAGCAGACAACCAAGACTGCTTGCATATTGGTATTGTTGGAATTTTTTTTCCCTGTTGCTTAAAATATATATGTGTATATTTGTCTTTTCCTTTATGCTTAGTCATTTGTATGATGGAAATAGCCTTTTTATCAAATTGGCTTAATTTATATTTTATGTAATCTATATTAAGCTTAATTGCAGAAATGTTCGATTAGAAGTATACATGCTGATTTACATTAATCCTCAGGCCACTTATACTTGTGCTTCAAACTTCTGTTTGTCCAGTTAGTACAAGTGATCTAGCAATGACATCATAACCTGACGTACTAAGGCTGTCTGCTTTACTTATGCAGAAGTCTTTAGCAGTAGTTTTCCAAGTACTTTTGCAGTGCAAGTTGTATTCAGAAGGGACAGCAGAGCTATGGAGAGGATCCATTTTAGAAACAAGACATACATGTGCCTGAACAGCTGTGGTATGTCAGTTATGAGGGCCATAACACATTCACAGAGAAATAGGAGGGTGTCTTGTTTCACTTTTTCCTTTCTGTACTTCATAACAGAAGATTTGGAAATAAACATTCTCCCCTCCCCCGCCCTTCTCAAATTACTGGTTAAGATCATTTCATGGTCCATTAATGCTATCTTATTTCACATGAGCCTGTGCACCATTGGTCTACTAATGTCCTTTTACAGTAAAATAAATGGGAGCAGATTGTGTCCCAAAAGCTGCTAATGAATTCACAATAATTAGAAAGGAGAGTAATTAGGAAGACACCAGATAATCTTTCCCTATTCTATTTAACCAAAACTTCAGGATTTGAAACAAAGGATGAAAAAACAACAGGTTTTTGCCAAAATCCATTTGAAAACAAAAAAGATGCAGTCCTAAGGAAAAAAAACCCAACAAAACAAAACAAAAAACCCCACTTCCCAGTAAAGTTGCAATGCGCTGCACAATGAGTAGCTGCAACGTTGGGGACAGAAATCTCTCTGAGGTAGAGAGCAATTCGAACAATGATTTCCTGGCAGGACACTTGGAAGCCTAGGGAGTGCTGACGAGAGCTGTCTACGCTTAAGGCGTGGTATAAATGACAGCTCATCCTCTTCTGAAATGTCACTAAGCACTTTCCATTTGTTGTGCCAGTTCCTGAAATCAGCCAGGAAGGAACAGATGTTTGTGAGAGGTACTTTTTCTTCTCTTCTCCTGTGTTCAAAGAAAGAGTGAAATGGCTATTGTAGTCAGTCTTTTTTGGCAGATGTTAGAGACAATCTGTCCATCCTAGGAAAGTGTCGAAGTGTCCATGTACGTTTCATACCACATACCATTGTAAACCACAATCTATGATCATGCCTTGTCAGATCTCAT
Organism: Scopus umbretta; assembly: GCA_013400535.1. Taxonomy (NCBI): domain Eukaryota; kingdom Metazoa; phylum Chordata; class Aves; order Pelecaniformes; family Scopidae; genus Scopus; species Scopus umbretta. Next base: position 19,573 of record VZTL01059987.1, read on the forward strand.
AGGTCAATAGTTTTAATTTACAGAAAACAAGTGTGAACCTTGAATGCTGTATATTTACTGATATGAAAAGACTTTCAAGGGCTTTTATCTCATCCATTAGAAAAGAGATTTATAGGCCTTACTAGAGTTTTGCTAGACTCAATAGCATCCCAAGTAGCAGGAACAGGGGCAGAATAGGGACATAAAAGTACAGCAACTTAAGTACTATGGACTATGAAAAAGTGCATCTCAGTTCCCAAATTTTTTGCTTTTATCTGTTCTACTTTCAGCTGGTTAGTGATTTACACAGCAAATTTGACCATTTCTCTGTACAATTCAGTTCACAGAGAGGTTTTGTGAGCTTCTAAAGCAAAATGGTCTAATAGTGTATTTATGTCTATTCATAAATGAAGTCTTTAGAAATTCAAATACAAAAATTTCCCACTTTGCCTCTGAATATGTTCAGTATTATTTGAATCCAATTCTCAGCTGCCCAAGAAAAGGAAATGAGCACTATTAGTTTCTCTTATGTACGTGAATAAGGAATAAAAGTCATTATTAATCTGTGATATAAAAATATAACACATATTCCCTGGTACCGCTAGTCTCTTCTTTGTTCGGAGTACAGCACCTCAGTACTTCTCTGCACCTGTTTAATATTTATAATGAAGTTATACTGAAACTTTTACAGCTTACATCTCTACCTCATCAGGAAGTGTATCACACTGGATTTCTTTGCCCATGGCAGTCATATTCAAAATTTGATATCATGACCATAAAATAGTACCTCAAAGGTGGCACAATTTCAAACCTTTTTCACAGAATCATTGAATCATTGAACTGTTTGGGTTGGAAGGGACCTTCAAAGGTCATCTAGTTCACCTCCCGTGCCATGAGCAGGGATGTCTTCAACTAGATCAGGCTGCTCAAAGCCCCATCCAGTCATGGGACATCCACAGCTTCTCTGGGCAACCTGTTCCAGTGTCTCATCACCCTTGTAATAAAAATAAATAAATAAATAAAATTCTTCCTTATGTCTAATCTAAATCTGCCCTCTTCCAGTTTAAATTGTTGTGCCTTGTCCTGTCACCACAGGCCATGGTAAAAAGTC
>VZTL01059988.1:0-14158 GCA_013400535.1 Scopus umbretta
TCTTCCAGACCTGGCTCTGTTATGTGTAGACCCCTCCTTAAGAAAAAAAAGATATCATGTAAGTCAGCACATTTAACTTAATAAGCACATATACTTGGACTCCTGACTGTTTCCTTCTGGCGTAGAAAGGTTTTGATGATGACTAATTACATTACTACTACTTTGGCAGCACTAACGTCAGATCAGAACAATCTGAGCTGAGAGACAATCCTACATTTAGTTAATGCTCTCATTCTCTGTTAGTACTGTTGCATTACTGCAAACTGGAACCAAGGACCTGGGACCTATACAATTAGATATTATGGAAATATACATTCCCTGCCAAAGACAGCTCAACATCAGTTGTGATAAATACAACAGGTGTATTGTACCAATATACAAAGCATTTTCACAACTTCAGAAGAGTGAAGTTTTATGAGCAATCACTTACAGGTCTTAAGATATTAGTAATCTCAAATCAAACTTTATTTCAAAGACATGGTAAAAAACAAACCAAAAGATATGCCCACCTTAATTCTATGATCCTTGTAGACTTAAATCAGGCCTAATTCCTCAGATCCAACTCTGAAAAATACCGTTATTTGCATAACTGGACCAGAGGCAAGAGCAGAGCAGGCAGAGTTTTTTAGGGCTTCAGCACTTCTCCCTGCCCTGAGGGAAGCTCTAGTTTGTTCCACCTCTCTTAGGGAGCATGGTTTATGCACATTTTCTACTTCATGTCTTGCAATAGCAGGCAAACCAAGCCCCTGCTGAGCTTCTGCGAAAGGTGATATTGATCTGCAACACAAGTGTTTGAATCTTCAGCTCTGCTAACTGGTGTGCTGACTGTGCACAGGAGTTCATCAATATGTATGAAACAAAATCTGCTTGATGGCCTCTGAAAAAAAAGAAAAGCTTTTATAGCATGCTGAATTAAAACGCAGACTATAATCTTGACTCATAATCAAGAAGTCCAACTATGACATAATCAACTTTCATATACACAATACATCGCATCGCACAAGCTCAGTATGGCTGTCTTGCTACAATGGGCAAAAGGAGATGTGATACCCTAGTCTGGCTGCGCATTACATCAGCTGTGATGACAACACACTGAATCCGTGGGAATGGTGCGGTTCTAGGTGTTTGATGGTGTGCTTTACTATACAGAGCATTTTTAAGCTGAGGGCCTCTGTTGTTCATGCTGGAATTCACGAGCAATCAGTCCTGTGACTGCATTGCCAGAGGCCGCAGGTGTGGGAAGGGGAAGCAGCAGCAGCAGCAAAGCCTGAAGCAGAAGAGTCCGTATTCACATGAGCACTCAAAAATATACAGTAGAAAGTGACCTCAGCAGATTGAAGCAAACACATGGGGAACTGTTTTAAACTTTTCCAGCCTACTTCTGAACACAGCCATAGGAAGAGAGCACCGGTAAATCCTGCTAAGAGCACAATGGTAGCTTCATCGGGTTTACGATTGTTTCAGTAAGAGCAAGACTAAGCACCAAAGAACCTCTCTCTGATGAGAGACATAAGGCTTCTTATGAAGTTGTATACAAAATATTCAAGTGGATGGATCTAGAAACTTCCCAATAATTATGGGAAGAAACATGGAAAGAATTTGAATATTTTAAATCAGATGTCAAATGCCAATCCAGCCTTGCCATTCACCGATTATACGTATCATTTCTGGAAAGAAACACAATAATTGACAGCTTATTGGAACACTATCCATTTTATCCCTTAGAAACTCCATTGCAACTAAGTCAGTCCTATATATACCTCAGCAAGAAGCAGCATCTTGTATTTTGAAAGAAGTTTTCGATGCCAAGGCCAGTTTGTCAGCATCATTTATCATGCTTGAACACTTCATGAGACATAAGTCACAAACTTGCCAATTTAATTCTCATTTGCTTTGGGATTGACTGTATATGCCAGCCTAGCTATACTATCTGGGCAAATGCTGCATCTTTCTGCTTCCAGCTCAGCTTTAGGTCCTCCTCTTTCCACTACAGGACATGACTTCAGAAAAATTTCGTTTCCTGTATCTGTGACCAGAAGGCAAGCCAAAGTATAGATGGCTGAGCTTCCTGTAATAGTAGAACAGTTGCAGAAATTTAATTTCACTCCATGGTGTATGAATCCATCTCTGGATCTTTAGCTTTGCTAACATGGCCATTCAGTGAGTCACAGATGTTTCATGAGGGCTTATCAGTGCTTTTCAAAAAAAAAAAAAATCTTTGGCTGAAGATTTAAACTCCATTTGATCCTAAAGCCTTTTTAATGCATGACTCTGAACCAAGGGACTTTGCATATTTCTGCTAGTCTCACTTCCCAGAAGGTCAGTAGGGCAACCACTCTGCAGAAAACAGCATTCAAGAAGCAAGGATAAAATCATACAGCCATTTCCCCAAAATCTTGAATAAGCTAATGATTACTTTGAATTACTTTGAATTTTTCTTTGTTAGTCAGAGTTAACCCTAAGTAGCCTTCAAGAGTGCACACTATATGTGAACGATCCAGCACCTCTCATTGTAGCAACCCAATTTCAGGAGTACATGAATGAGAAAACAAAAGCAACCAAAATGCCTGGGAAAAAGCCCTGAATGTCAACACACTGTTTTTCTACCTTGAAACAGTTTCTTCCCATTCAGTAAGAGGTTATGTCCTTCTGACACGATTTTAAAAGAGTGAATCCACTCCTGGCTGTTAACTTCAGCACTGATATACACTTAACCCCGATTTCCTTGTTTATTTCCCCTCAGTAACTTAACCTTATTGGCAATTTCTGTAAAAATCATAAAGCTGACACTTTGTATTCCCCACCACCCAATATCCACCCACTGGAGTGGGTGAACTCAAAGCCACAGTTCATCCTCTTTCCATGACTTTAAAGCTCATAATCCTCCATTAAATTAGCCAGTAAGGACAGTGATTTGCTGATTCTGCCCAGCAGAGGACTTGATCTGTTGTTTTTCGATTGCTTCACAGAAATGTTACTTCTTCAATTACAAGCACAAGGGCTGATAGAATCTCACCGTTAGGTCAGAACAGGTTCCTACAATTTAGGAACCAAATAACTTATTTGGGCAGTAACACATGCGAATTGCCACGGCAGCAATGGACACAATGCTTCCCAACTCATCCATCCATCTTCAGCTGAAACTGAGCTTCTGGGGGTGAAATAAGACCAAAACAAAGTAAAGAATGAAATGGAATCTGTCCGACAATCAGCCAGGTGTCAGGCGCCCGATCCACAGAGCCTGCCCAAGGACAAAATGGTCATTCTCTGTTAGCTGTGGTGGGATGTTGGGAATTTTGAGCAGATGTTAATAGGATGAATACATACTAGTCCTACAGCCTCAGAATGATAATGGCTCTAAATACCAAAAGCATATTGATCTCCTGAAGTGCATAGTCAGAACATCTAATGGCTCTAGAGAGAGCAGGGAAACACTCAAAGGGGGCGGGGGGAGAACAGAATAAGAGAAGATGCTTTAGGTTGGAGAGTTTTATCAGGTATAAAAGCCTTGGGGCACACAGGGAATGTTAAAATGCTGCTGCACATATAGACGCGCACTTTGTGCATAGGAATGGAAGAACTTGTATGATTATAACAGGTAGAATACTAGAAGCAGAAAGAACCTAAAGAGGAAAACAAATCCTTACTGCACTGTCCTGGTGGATCAAAACTGTGGGAAAAGAAAAGCTGACACCAGTGATGCAGAGAATGCAGATACTGTTCAAAAGAAATTCAAAGGGAAATTCTTTCTATTTTAATGACCTCAGCTGTTATTAGTAATGCAGATCAGGGCTTTGTTCTAAAAGGAAATCTCATTTCTAACCTGCACTGTCTTTTTCAAGCATGAGACATTTGAAAGCTCCTTTTAAACAAGGACTGTGTAACTGAGAAATTCAATTCATTCTCTTTGCTTTGAGATCTATTTAGTTCAGCACTATACACGTCGTCAAAAGCAACATGTTATCCTCCACTCTGCACTAGAGGGCCAAGCGGCCCAATGGCATATGCTCTCTGCTCCATGGTACTGATCCAGTGTTTTCACCATCGCACAAAAGCACGCAGCTCTTTGAAGGACGACGAGACTCCAGGGCAACAGGACTGCAAATTGTCAGCTTGTTCAGAGGCATTTCTCTTTTTTATGAGGCACAAACCAGACTAAGCTACACCAACAGAAAGATCATTGTAAAGATCACTCCCGGCAGTGCCACCATAGGAGCATATCATAACTCTATGGACTCCGGTCAATAGTATTATATATCCACTGAACCACCAAGGACATTAAGCAAACACATTGAAGAGATGAGAAAAGATTCCAGTTGTCCTGAGCTTCCCACTTTCTGACCGCAAAACCGCACTCTCACATCAAATGGGGAATGAAACTCAAGGGACATTTTAATCCTACACCCCTGCTTTAATTAACAATCCTACTTTATCAATATTTGATGGAGCTATTATGGTGTCTCCTCTGACCATTACGCTTTTCATATAACGCTCTGAATCACGCTGCTCTATAGCAATGTAATAGCAATGTACTCCTTTCAAGGTAATACAGTCAGAAAACATGGCTCTTCCTTTCCTAACAGACTGCCTTTCCAGAAGGCCCTGCGTCAGGACTAGCCTACGAGATTGACAGCTATAGCGTATGGAACTGGGTAACAGTTTATGCAAAGAGATACATGGACTCAGCCCTAATTGACCCCTCTCCTTTGTGGCCCACTATACCACCATCATATGGAAAAGAAAATACATCCATATCCTGAAAACCAAACCAAAACACAGATAAAGTTGAGCACGACAGAGAACAGGTATTGTGTATATTGGCATAGAGAATCACAGTTAATAAGGCACAAAAGCAATTACGACAAGAAAAACTTAGAATCTTTTGCAAACTGAAGTGTTGAGGAGGAAGATGTTGACTACCCTGTGCTAAACAGAATAGAAATGCCCATCCCTCACCACCAAACGTTCATTCATGTCACACAAACTCACTTAGACGAGTACATGATTAGGTATGCTGTTGTGCTTACATTTCCACAGGGTTAAGAGGTTACTGCTGCTACCCAATTACTCATCAGCACAGTTCCACAAGAGAGTACTCCCCCTCTGCTTTGCATGCGTAACTGCAAATGCAATAACTCCCAAAACAGATGTTGTTAACATGATCAAGAATATTAACTCAGCAATTGCAAGTGCTTAAACTAATGTGAATTGCTTAGGTAAAAGGCAGCTCAAGAACAATTATATGCAGCTACATGAAAAGTAAAACATTCCACAATCCACATCACAGTCTTTAAGGATCCTCTTTGGAAAACAGAATACATACTCAAAATTCTCCATCAGTGCAGAATCATTAGGATTAGTCCCTGCTGCTGAGGAATTGAGACACAGGGAAAGGCAATACAAATTCATGAATATAGAAAGGGCTTTTTCTGTACATTCTTCAGTCTCTCAGTTTCTGAATACTGTACCTTTTGTCTGCAAGGGATCTTACTTAAAATAACGTGCCGATAGAAGAGAAGCACTCAGCCTGTGCATTTTCTCAGTGCTACCCAGCTTGTTTCTCTACAGGATAACTGTTCCCAAAGCAGAGGTAGGGCTGGAAGTATGGCACCATATTGGGAGGCTTACACTTCCTTATCAGATCGCACATTTTCCCAATTCCAGCCTTTTACTGCATTATACAATGTTGGTATCAAACATGCAAGTATCAGTTCATGGAGAAATACAGAAGCAGAGTAATTCAGCCCAGTTCAAAGGCTGGGCAATAGTGGCTTCCCTGCCTGAAAAGCAATACCACAACAGTTACTGTTTAGAGGAAAGAAAGGAAAGGAGGAAAAAAAGAAAAAAAAAGAGGACAGAAGTACTTAGAGTCATCCCCAACCTTCAGTCGCTAAAGATTAATCATAGAAGTGTGGCACTCTTATTCCCTAGCTCCCTAATGCAGCATCAGGATAAAGACTACAGTTTGGTCTCCCAGTCGTGAGAGGGAAAAGGAAAGAAAGAAGTGGGGATGAAGGAAAAAGAAACCAGTCAGAACCAGGTTTGGGACTCCATCTAGTTAGACAGGTTATTGACATGTGCGTGTGTGTGTGTGGCCAAGCCAGTTCTTCCATTCAAAGTGTACAGACCTGTAATTTCAGCTCCCAGAAGTGAGCCGTCGAAGTTCCAAGCCCAGCCAGGATTTCCCATGCTCACATTCTGCATGGAGCCCAGTGGTGACAGAATTTCTGTGGAGAGCAAGGAAAAGGGTTGGAGCACACAGAAATCACATAAAAGAGGTTTTTGTGGCTTTAGCTTGTAGAACATAAAGCAGAGAGATTAAAACGGTAAGATTAAAAGAAAAGTAACAATGAATTTTTGAGGTATCCATGGGACAACAGGTAGAAGTCAAAGTGCCAGAAGAAGCCAGAGAGATTGCTGGTTACTATGTGTCTTCTACACTTACCACCTGACTCAAAGCCCAATGAAGTAATTAAAGATAGCTAGCAATTACAGTAGGCTTTGGTTCAGGCCCACAGACACCATGCTGCTAGGAAGCTCAGTCCTTCCATACTTCAGCTGATTGTGATGACTGTGAGATTGCCAAGGTCAGAAAAAACTGCGAAGAGAGGGAGTAAGTCCCGAGTAACATCTGTCCAATGAGTTAAAAACACTAGATGATGCAAGCTTTGAGGGAACCTGTATGTCATCTGTTCTGTCTTCAGAGAGAAGATGTGGTTGCATTTTATTTTTTCACAGCAACAATACAAGCACAGAACAGCAAACAGATGGAAGTGTCATAACCAAAGTGTGAAAAAAAAAAAAAAAAAAAAAAAGAATAAAGTGAGACTCCCTCTGCTGGGGATTATCATGCTATGAAATCCTGTTTGTAGTGACCTGTCAGAAAAATACCTCAATTACTACAGGTTGGGGATAAGCATAGGCACTTGACCACAAAGGCAGGTCCCCAAGGACAGACTGGTTATCCACACCATAAAGCAAGGCAGGTCAGAGAACTGGGCAGGCCAACGACTGCACGCAGTACAACGGCAGCCTGTATACCAGACCGATGGCTCGGCCTCGTAACCAACCCTGGCATGACAGTGCTTACAGGAGTACTCATGCAAATTCTGAGTAGCGGAGCTCTTGAGAGGTCTCAAGTGACACAGTAAGCTTTGGTTGTTTTTTTCCACCCACAAGCTGGGGGGGGAAAGGTGGAAAGTACAGAAGAGAGAACATCCTGTAAGTGGAAGGAACTAAACGTTATCAACATATAATGGAAAAGACTTACTGTGGACTATCAAAGCCTATGTATCCCCATCACAAAACATGCTAGCAAGATTTAACTGAGCAGTATGGATTTTGAGGGACACGCTGTTTTATCTATGAAAAGAAGGTTTGGAGATGTTACATTTTAGCCTTTTTGCCAGGAGGTCCTTTATTAAAATTGCTGTAAATATTAACTTGTTCAACTACAGAAGAGGCTCTTTCTGCCATGAGCTATAAAAGGATGGTAGTTTTCAATCCTGCTTTTGAAGGATGTTTCAGGTATTAATTTATACCTCATGCTCAACATAAGCTATGTTTTCTTCACAGTTCTGGTGCTCAGAGCAGAGAGAAGCGGCATTTTGCTGAATACTTTCCCAAATCTCTAAACAAATCTTTTTTTAAGACCATGTTCTCTGAACAGATCTTCCCAGTACTTCTCCATCCTACAACTCAGCAGCCATAACAAACCAAAGTATTTGGCAATACAGAATTGCTCAAAGAAATCTGAGACTTCTTTCTGTTCATAGGCCTCCCTCAGGGCCCTGAGTGGGTTGCTATAGCACAGACACTTGCTCTAAATAGCTTGTATCCAAGCTATTTAATCACCAATCTGGTGATTAAATACATAAAATGTTACCCATCCAATGGCTGAAACAAAAAGGCCCAGGGTACCTAAAAAATGCTTTCCACATAGAGCTCATTATAGCACTGGAAGTACTGGAAATACTACCATGCAATCCAGTCACAAACTATTGCTCTAAAGAAAAGAAATCCAGAACAGAACGGAACAGAGAGAAAGTTCAAGATGCAAGACTATTCTTTTTAAATTTTTATTCCATGTGTAAGCCAGTCTTTGTTGTAGACCTGTATGAGAAAACAGATGTTACACACGCTCATTTGCCACATAGACACTATTCCTAGGAAGTGCGCTAGTCTAGGCAATTCAATGCAGAGGTTTTTTTATTGTTACTGTAAGATATCTATGCTTCAAGAGGGTTAGGATTTTTTAGTTAGTTTTTTTTTTTCCTTTAAAAAGGCTATACTTTACAAAGATGTTTCTAACGAGGAAGTGAATATCTGCAGAACAAACTGCTATTTCCTAGTATCGACTACAAATTAATTAGACTTTGTTATATAGTTATACTTTTTTCTAACATAATGCTAATCCTGACAATCAGTTCATACCTATTAGCATTTTGGCAGTGGTTCTCAATAGCTTCTGACTGATCAGGCTGTGGTCCCCACTGTTTCAAACTATAGAAAAAGGCAAAGCAAAAGCATGGGCAAGGCAAACACCATCTCTGGCTCACCAAGTAATTTAAATACATGAAACTAAGTGTGGCTTTATAGTCCTTTAATTATGTATTGCATCTGAATTATGTATGGAACAGAGGGCATGCAGGAATTCTGGTGGAAAGAAGCAGCACTGTGCAATAGTATTCCCTCGCCCAGGATAAGACATGAATGTGCCCTATAATAGGTTTGCTCCAGTTTAATGGAATCCTGTAATTCCCAGAGAATCTGCACACCCGTTCTCACTGCAAGAAGCTGTCCCATGTGCCTAAGAAATTCCCTGTAGCACCCTCAGAAGAATACATGTACACTGCTAGTGAGCAAAAACTTCCTCCTATATCCTGCTGTACTCTTATTTAGCCCAAACACTGTTCAAGAATAACATAACACATAGGTACTGTACACCTGTAAGACCTCACTGATTTAATGTGAAGTGTTTAAATACAGAATACACATCATACCTTTCATATTAGTCAGTGGTTTTGTAACGTATGGCAAGTTCCAGAACTTTTCAGATTATTCTGGAACTTTAATCAGCAATTTTACTGTTCTGCTGAAAAGTATGACCGGGTTTGCTACTCTAATTCTGTATTTACACCTCTGCCATTTTTGTGAGGGACTGAAATGAATCGACTCTTATAATGTCATACAATCTAGCTTTTGTTTGGAAACAAAAGTCAACTGTTTTTTTTTTTTTTATTGTTGCATTGCTACGACTACATACATAGTGGTGACAACACCTACGTTAACCACTATTTCAAGTTCTGCCACTGCTACCCATAGTGGATCTATAATAAATGTATATATATACAAATGATCCGTTAGTATAACGACTCCTGTGTTATACCCTTAATTCCATTCTCTTCTTTCCATTTGCTTTTGTTTTCTATTTTGTTTTTCATTTTAAACACACAGTTGTGTATTATACATAAATAAATATTTTAGAGAAGTGGTAGTAGATAAACGATTAATCCTCTTGAGACAGTTTTACAGGTTGGTGTGTCCCTATCCACTTCAATAGTCAGACAGCAACAAGAAACATTCTTCCACCTCTACCCCACCATTGAGTCTGTACCTTGCACTGGGCAAAATACTAAGCACTGCTCCCCAAAGCTGGAAAAACAAGCAGAAAACAGTAGCTGTCAACTTCAGGTACAGCCTGCACACATGCAGGCTGATGTTTGGTTTGTGCTGGGAAAACTTCTGAAATTCCAGGCCTAATTCTGCATAAAAAAATATTTGTGCTTTTGTCCTTCCCTTAGGCACAATGACCTTCCCTTGAAACAGTGACAACGCTGGCCTGCCGATAAGCAGCGCCGCTTTGCAGCCAGACCTCCTCCGGATGGGGCCAGTGATAGGCAGTGAAATCTAACTGCCACTTGGTGGCAGAGGTTAGATACCATAATTACATTTCTGGTTCCCAAGAATGCATCATGCATGCTTGTCCTCTGCCCAAGGTGACTCTCGAGATTATTTCTTGCCTCCTCGTTAATTACTATACATATTTATAGACAAATTAAAGATTCAAACTTAAACATTTATTCAATTAATCACTTTGAGTGCTAGTAGAATAAACAGTATCAAATCAGTTCATTAGCTTGGGGCTTCATAACAATTCAACACATTCATTTTTTGCTTCCTCTCTGTGGTATCATGTCTCACACGAGTTAAAACATCAAACACCACCAACAGAAAGAGCGTAAGAAGTTCTGAACCATCAGACTACTTGCTTCAACTCACAATGAACAGAAAACGGATTTGCTGCAATAATCAAATTAGGCTTGCTCCTACACCCCTCTTTCAAAGACTTCATGTCTAATCTTTAAGTCTTTAGCTGATAATTCAATTACTAGCTTACTGAGAGCAACTATAAACACAGTAGATGTTACTCACTGCGATTTGGTTCACAACATGAATAAACAATATTCTACAAACAGACGCTTCTGAATGCCTGCTTCATGACATCTTGCTTGTCATTCCACTTCTGAGGAAGCTGCATATTTTATTCCGTAAAGATGCTGCAACAGCTCTGATTCTATGGTGACAACCTTCCATCCCATGAGAGGGGCAGCCCCATGACTTCAGCAGCTTTGCCCAACACAGGAGCAAGCTACAAGGTCTAGCCACAAGAAAAGCGTTTTAAGTCAAGCCGAGGGGACCTACGCAAATTGTGCCTATGCTCTCCGCTTTTTATTTCACAGTCTTTTAAAAACCTTCATGACATTGTGAACCTCATAAATACATGCAGCAATAACTATTCATTTGATCTATTAAAAATTGAAGGGAACTGACAATTTCACGTTTGCAGGACTTTTACTGAAGGACTGAGCTGAACACTGTGAGCTAAGTTTATACCCAGCCTTGGGCATATGGACTCCCTCTGCTCCCTATGAATTCAGTCCCCAGTGTTTACTCCTCTCTACCCAAGTCTCCAACTCCATAATGCCATTCAGAGTAAGTTACACACAAACTTGCAGAACATCACTGCTGACATGCTCCAAGCCAGAACGCTTCCAATTATACAATAGTTAGTACAGCAGGATTAAGAAAAAGGCTCTTTAAGGACAAGTAACTTTTATCAAGTGTTTTTTCTGACAGGAAACTTTGGACAAGACTGTACAAGTTGAAGTTCAGGACAAAGTTTATAAACCAGAGGCATTTAACCTCAGAAACAAGTATCACAAACCCTCCAAATAATGATAATTTCACTTAATGATAACTGTTCATTTTGTCCACACAAGAAAACTCTAATCTAGAAACACTGACATAATTGAAGACCATCTTAGTATAAACCATTTCATAAAACTTCAATTAACTGAAATTCATCTAGCCAATTTACCAGGTTAGCCAAGTTGGCTCTATGTACACCAGCTGCACTTCATCAAATAGGAGTGCTCTATTTACAAAGTATGCATTTATCCAAATATTGTGGACCTCTTCGGATACTCTAAATGACAGAGACAGAGACTAAGCATAAATACACCAAGATGTTTTGGTAGCGGTAATTTCCAGGATCTAGAATAATCGTAACTGCTACTGAGGATTTGTTAGCTTTCCATGAAGAAACAAATAGGGGTTAAAATCGGAGCAAGCAGTAACTGTGCATGTATAAGAAAGAAACCAACTATTTAGCATAATTTACAAATTCTCAACAGAAGTAGTTACTACCTGGGCTGAATATACTATCTACCAAATTTCCATTAATTCAGAACTATGTCACTTAAAATATTTTTTTCATCTACTACATTAATATTTTCCAAACCCTAGTCACAGCTGTTAGAGCTGTGGAATCCCCATCTGCCTCTTATTTCAGCATAGGTGGGGAGTTACCATAACTGGTATCCCTCTATTATACCTCAACCTATTTATATTTATATTTGAGTTTCCCACTCCATACTCCATTTCCTGAAATGCATCTAGTTTTACAATTGAACATTGCATATTTGGTGCCTCAAGTGCTGCATGAGTTAACTGGAAAGTGCACCTTTCTCTTTTGCTTTGTTATTGGGCACAAGGCCTGGAAAAAATATGAATCTACAAATTGAATTCAATAAACCCGGGATTTGCCAAATTCTTGCAAATCCTTCTTTTGGAAAAGTTCAGGTAAGAACAAAAATTTGCATGCGTGACTTCATAGGAAGCAAGTGTTTTATAATGCTTATTAATTATGTTTATGGCTCTTAGCATCAGGGTATCCAGGCTCTTAAGTAATGATGACAACAGCATTGACCTCTACATCCGTCCAAAGATCCAGAAAAACTGGCCATCTGTCGACCTGCCTTTATCAGTGGCTCCAGCTTCTTCCTGTAACAGATCTGTATTGTCACGAAATTTTGGAAAGATCCCTGTATTTCTAGATCACACTAGTCTCACCAGGTCAACCAAATCCCTCTTCCAGTCTCTGCCACACCGTTCATGAAACCCCTTATAACGCAGCACAGCTTAATTCTGCCCTCAGTATTCCAGTCCTGCATTCATGCAATTTGGACCATTTCCTTTATTCAAACCCTGTAGACTCTTCTGTTTTTCAAGTATTTAAGCACCTAAGTTTTACTAATGCATCTTTTTATTTGCAGTTCTCGCATGTTTTTGCGTTGCTAGACACGTGCAGCATGCTACACAGCTGCAAAAAAAGGCATGTAAATATCCTTAGAAGGGCTCAACTAGAAGAGCATAACAGCATGTGGCCCTGGGACAGAGGCCATGCTCATTGTAATGCTACCTGCTGAGCACAGCCGCCAGCATTCAGAGCTTTATAAAAAGGGCATTACTGTAACAATGACAAAGACAGTGAGCGCTACTTGCATAGTGTTTAATGAGCAACACAGACCATGGCATTTGGAGACTGACAGTTTAGGTTTGTTTGTTGTTGGGTTTTAACAACCCCAAATTTCCATCACCTTTCAAATAATAAAGCACCTGAATTAATCAGAGAGTCAGTTCTGAGAAAGCAGCATATATGATTTCAAGCCCTTTTGCAAAAAAAAAAAAATAAAAAAAAAATATACATGGATGCCTTTAAGGCCGGCATGACAAGTCTTCTGCAAAGAAAAGAAATTTGAGAAGATCACACTATATTTGCTTAGGAATGATTTTGCCTTTACAGGACCTGAACTATAATTAGAATGCTGATGCCCTGTTATAATAGAGACAGAAGTAGAACTACAAAGAGAGAACAGGATAATTTTCAGGATAGGGCACTACTCACAAACTGAAGGAACAGGTACGATGGACAAACTTCTGGTATCAGTTCTTTCCGAGTTACAGACTTCTGCAGAAGCAAAACAGAAGATCTGGCAAATAAAAATATTTGTCAATTAAAAAAAACCCAAAACGTCCCATGCTAGGTACTTCTACTCTTCCCCTTTAAATTTTCCACAGAACACTGTTTTTGTAGCTGTCAATTCTGTGACCTTGCTGGAAGTCACCAAGCCAGAGATCAATTAGCGAGTACAGAATAGAGAAGCAGCGTTGACTGCATTCTGCCTGTCCCTTGGGAAGAGCAGCTGCGCTTCAGGGTACAAGCAGCATAAGCCTGGAAGATTGTTATCCAGTGGGAGTGCTGATACGCAGGTTGGTTACTAACTGCAAGATGCACAATGCAGCAGAACTGAAAGGAAAGAGGAAAACCTCCTTTTTCCTTTGACTTCCACATTTAAAATTTTCCAGTAATTTAAAAACTCTTTAATTTTGCACACAACAAAATGTTCTTACACTAAATGATATCTACAACGAATACACCATGCTGGCTTCAAACCTATAAATTATGAACGTTCGTTAGTACTCTTCCTACTGAATTGCCCCATAGGAAAATATGCTTTAAAAATACTGCATACTCTTCACATATCCCATTTAATCACCAAAGTTGGGAAAAGTTTGTCTGTAAAGATTAACTGGGAATATGCAAAATAAAAAAAGAAACCCTTACTGAATCTCAGAAAAGGTTTCCTGGCTTTTATTAGCAAAGGAAGAGAAACATCACCAGTAACATTTAAGCATGATCAAAACACCTACCATCTTCAACACACCTTAGAAAAGCATGTTGCTTTTATTTGAAAGGGAAATGCAGTAGAGAGGGTGGAATTCCTTAAAGGAGGGGAGGGGAGGGAAAAAAAAA
>VZTL01059988.1:14207-25618 GCA_013400535.1 Scopus umbretta
AAAAAAAAAGGATAGAAAGTAGTTTGCACCAGCAGTACTGAAGCCTTGAAACTAGATAGATCATTATTCTTCTCTGATACAGACTGCTTTGGAGTATGTATGTTACCCAAAGAGGTATGGCATGCATTTTTAAGCAAGCTCCATAAACCCTCAGTAGCCCACCACTATACCCCATTTCATAGACAGGATGATCCAAAACACAGAAGAATTTGGAGATTTTATTTGTGATCCATACCAAACTACAGTGAGAGAGAAGGATAATAGCCCCAGTACCTCACCTTCCAGTTGCTTATCTGAACTACTATACAAGTTACCAGAGAGGATAGTGTCTTTCCTTCCTGACACCTCCAGAGAAGCAGCAACACGTACCTTCTGCTGTCCCCAGTGACGCACAACTCCTTCCAATCCACTTCAGACGCAGTTCTTGCACACGCAGCAATCTCTTATTTTCTCTTTCACACAGAAAACCAACACAGAGAATTCAGAATTACAAGAGTGAGGTGCCATCTCGGCATCTACCAAAAGCTACTGCTACCAAATTGACTGGCTTGTGCTTCTATGCCAAAGTAAAAGGCAAAATAAAACATAAAAGAAGAGACTTTTACAAGTGTCAGGAGGTAAGAAAAATGGTAGTTGATATTTTGGAAGACTAGTGAAATAGTTTATCCCATGCAATGAGATCTCACCTCCCTCAGATCTTGACTAAATTATTAGTTACTGGTCTCCATCCCACACCCTGCAGTACAGATTACCTGGACCACAGAGCAGTGACTTGAATAATACAACTACCAAACTTGTAAGTTCTAACTTAACTTGTCTATTAGATCAAGCAATGTAAACAGAACTTCAGAAGAAAGTCTCCCCCCAAGAGACATCAGGAGCACTTATATATTTCAGTCCCCATTTCCAGTGACCCTCATGGTGTTCAGAAACAAATCAAATTAGCCACTTGTCTCTTGTCAAGGAAAGGAGACCTATTTGCAAGTCAGCAGGAACATCCCAACACTCAGCCTCAGTAAAATTGTTTCACAGCACCTTATTAGAGCCTTGACAGGGGTCATGTAGCACTATCTGCAAAAGCTGACTGATGACATAAAACACAGAGCACTTTGGGACATGGAGCAGGAAAATTTCAAAGATCAGCCCTACAGAACCGTATATATTACGTTTTTCTAATTTTAAATATGAGCATTTTAAACACTGTCCTGAAAAAGTTATCAGGAAACTTGATGAATGATGATGATCACACATTAACTCTTAACGCTGCAAGGCTTCTGTGTGTACTAAATTTCACAGTCGTCTTGTTATCTGTCGCCTGTAACTACACTAGCACTCCAGGACTGGAAAGCCAAGGACGGTGACTCAGACCTCTGTGGTTCCTAGCAAAGGGCCCTAACAGCTCAATGTCTTTAGAACATAATTGTGGGGCTTTCCACGAGGAAGATTCAACTGCTGACTGACACACGGCTGTATTCGCAGTACTGCGTGAACTCCAGTTCTGTAGTATTTAAATCAGGACATAAATATTTCACACAGAACTTGGCCTAAAATAAGCCACCTGCCTGCTTACTTCAATGTTACAACAGTCTGTCTGCTTGCCTTAATTTGCAGGCAACTATAATGCTACTTGCGTGATATACTCTTCCGTAAGGCCTCCCAGAAGAAACCCGAGAGATCAGTAGTCCTTAAATAAGTAATCAGAAGAGCTGAAATCATTTAGGTCATCAAATAGCAAGTGGGATAAATAAAAAGTCATAGCTCTGAGAACACCTGCATTTACTGGAATTTTTACATTTATTTGTTGAGTTAAATGATAGAAAGGCTGCACACCAAAACATAAGAGGTAGAACTGCTGAATAGCATCTGTCATAGGAAAGCAAAACAGGGAAACAATATACACCTGCATTAAAATTATTTGGCAGGCTAATAAAAAAAAGAAAAAAAAAAAGAAGCAAGATACATCAATAGCCTTCAACTTCCCACTCCTAACGCAAGCAAATTTACATTAGAAGGTTCCCTTCGAATTTTTGATCTAAAGCATGAAGCAAAGACCACACACAGAATGAGGCATTTCTACACTCAGACGTGTTACGCTAAACGTGAGAAAACGTATGTAAAATATACTCTGCCGAAAATACAGGTAGATTTCTATTCAAATGTCTCAGGTTTAACCTATGTTGCCGCATCTACCCTGCTCCAGTACAGTACCCTGTCACACGCAGAGCAGGCACCTGCCTCACCCCATTATAAAGACCGCCTGTGGCCTTACTTTAAAACCCTGTACCATCCCTCCTTGAGCGGGCCTCCAGGCGGCAGCGCCTTCAGTCTTGGCATGGAGATCAGTCTTCTCAATTTTCAAACATTTCATTCATTCATTTCTAGCCTCCGACTGATCCCTACTTATTACAGAATGGCTCCAGCTGCCACATCTGTATGGGCTCCTGCTTCCTCAAGATGGATTACGGGAATAAAGTTTTCTACCTTCCTTACCATATTTGGTTGAAAGACTCTCTAAATTATAGCTGATTACAGTCTTCTGAAACGACCAACCTAATCTGACCATTTCGGACTTGCACTTGGGCAAGTAAACCCTGGGAGATTCTTTCCTGATGTATGGTCGTTACAAGGATATCTGTTCATTCCACCAAACACTTGGGCTGTCCAGGGGACCATCTTTACAGACTGGGCTCATTTTCCCTCAAAGGGGAAATCTGACATACTTTCAATTTGACAGCATTTTCAGTCTACATACCTCATAAGACACCGACATCCAAATCTTGCACAGCGTTTCAGCAGCACACACAACTCATTTGCTAGTCACAACTTACTGAAATCTCCTGCTCCTGAATAACCTACATTTAGATAACATCTTGGAATATCAAAGTTTATGAAATTCTGATGTACACACCTAATGTCTGGAATACGACCAGTACCTACTGCAGCTCTGTTTCCCATGTATCACTTTATATGACAATCCTAGTTAGTTAAGCAGCAGCATACTGGGAACATGGAGTAAAGAGTCTCAAAAGTTGAAAGATTACTTCTAGTTTATGCAACACAAGGAACAAGCACATTACCACAAAAAGAGACAAAACAGATTTCAAAGAGCAAGCCTTCTGCTGTGATTCTGGTTAGAGGGACCTGCCAACACCCATTTGTCAGGTCCAGGTTTCAGTATACTGGACCACATCTGTTTGTTCTAGAACTTCAATTACTCTGAGATGAAAAGACATCTGAATTAAAAACTGCTCTGACCTCATGTTGCAATACCGGGTTTGGGTACCTAGACATTCAGGAAACACATCAGCTTCAACAAGGCCAGCTTTTTATCCCAAGCGTACATCTTGTGAACATTTTCCAAATGCCATTGAATTCTGGCTGTAGTCTCCCAGAATTTTTAATTTAATGAAGTTATAACACTACTTCATTATAACCAAAATTCTCATTATAGCTAGATTTTCAGACCAGATTTCTGACTACAGTTCAAAGCATTTTATTTCTATCTAACAATTACTATTATTCCTAAGAGTTCTCTACTTTCTGTTGATGAAAATGAATCTTGGTAAAGCTTTTTTTTTAAAGTTATTATTATTATTATTATTATGACTGTACTGCCAGCTGCACTCAGACAAACTCTGACTCAAGTTCTAGGCTTCAGGGTCATCAATAGACACTCAGCTACTGCTTCTGTCAAAAAAATACAGATCACCCTAGACAAAAACAGATATTGGAAGAAGAAAACATGCAGTTAAAAAACCAAAGAGGAAAAAAAAGCAGAAACACCACCACTGAAAACAAAAACTTTTTGTACCAGAAACAGATTGAAAACAGAAAGAAAATTAGCATTTAGGAGTGAAAAAGCCTATTCACTGTTGATGTTAAATACAACACCCGCAGAGATGGAAGCTGGGTTTATTTTTGATAGCAGTATAAACATTAAAGATAAGCCAAAAGCATTTAGAAAATATGGGTGCAGTACAAAGGCTCATGTGATGAGACATATTTTGCTTTTAATCTTGACCTGGAAAACCTCTTGTACGACAGAGCCTCTTTTCAGTGGAGTCACAATCCTGCCTAGTTATTCTGCCTATTAGTGATAAAAAGGCCACCCAAGTTGCTTCTACTTCGGAATGATGGCAGGTTTTCAATCCTAAACTTCAAAGGAAAAAAACCACCCTAATACATCTACCTAAGAACCTGCACTGAACGCCTGTCTTCCCTTATCTGGTCCAATCACACTCTTCCCTAAAACAATAACCCTTACGACTGTATCATCCTTTTTCTAGAAAGGACATTAATATCCCCCGCAATGTTTATCTACTTGCCACTGACATATATGAAAAGACTTATCTCATACCGATACGAGATAAACATGCACCATATCCTACCCACACAATGGAAAAAACAGCTGATTTCCAGATTGGTTCACCACGTCTACAATCCCAGTTAATATATAAGTGCAAACCACATCAACCACAATCATCGTGAGGGTTAAGCGATCTCGAATCTCAAATGTGGATTTTAAAGTATTAAGACTGAAAGCTGTGGACTCCTCTGTGAAGTTCAGTCCTACTTTGGATGTCTGTTGTTCATAGAGTCCAGGCTTCTCTACGGAGAGGAGTTGCAAACCAACAGTCAATCTTTGGAACTTTATGCCATTAAATTGCAAGGAGAAAGCTGCTGTGTAAGACACTGCCAACCCCACGTGCTCAGCTACAGCATGACTGTAGAACCTTCTTTCTGCCACCTTTCCTTGCACAGACCATACAGGCAGACATGCCCTGTAACCAGCAGCAGTCACCCCATATTTCCATGTGCACAACAGGTAAAAGCACTTCCATTCGTAAGAAAAGAAAAATGTTAAAGGCCAGATGATATATCAACACCCCATTTCCCAAAGAGATGTTAAGGATCAGAAGACTTCAAATGACCATTTAGGGCACACTGTGATGGTTTTGGCTCGCATTGAGTTAATTTTCTCCGCCGTAGGTAGCACGGGGCCGTGTTGTGGATCTGTGCTGGAACCAGTGCTGGTCAGGCAGGGCCGTTTGGTTCCTGCTGAGCAGGGCTGACACCGGGGCAAGGCCTCGTCTGCCTCTCACCCGCCCCAGCAGCCAGCAGGCTGGGGGGCACGAGGCCTCGGGGGGCACACGGCCGGGACAGCTGACCCCAGGGATATTCCATCCCGTATGACGGAGCTGGGGGAAGGAGGAGGAGGACGGGGGGACGTCGGCAGCGACGGCGTTTGTCTGCCCCGCTCACCGTTGCGCGCGATGGAGCCCTGCCGTCCTGGAGGTGGCCGAGCCCCTGCCTGCCCCTGGGAAGCGGGGAATGAATTCCTTGCTTGGCTTTGCTTGCGCGCGGCTTTTGCTTTGCCCGGGAAACTGTCTTTATCTCAGCCCAGGAGTTTCCTCACTTTTACCCTTCCGATTCTCCCCCCCGTCCCCCTGTGAGGGGAGCGAGCGAGCGGCTGCGCGGGGCTTAGCTGCCGGCTGGGGTTAAACCACGACACACACTTATATTTTAAAGAAGACTGTTTACTGCTACGAGTTGTCATGGCCACTAGTGGAAAAGTTTTAATCGTACATTCAGCAGTTGCCAGGTAGGGGTGAGAATACAACTAGTGGACTGAAGACAACACAGTCTACAAAACAATTTAGATGTTAGGATGGCCAAGGTTAGCTACATTGCACCGTGCCCTAAACAGCATGTATTAAAAAAAAAAAAAAAAGATTAAAGCCCTTCTCTTCACAAACGGTTCAGGAAGCTGCCAATTTGCAGGTTCACTACAGACCACTTCTCTTGGGCCGGTTCTAGGCAAACAAAGCAAGGAAAAGATGCAGTGATGGGGTCACACCAAAGGGACTGTAATGCTGAGTGCCGGTACAGTGCATAGCAATTCACTTGCTAGTATAAGGAACACTCTGTACCATGACACTCAGCAAAGCTAAGATACATCACACAAAAATGTGAAATCAAAAGATTAACAAGTAGAGCAGCTCATACTGAGACATGCACTTTTTTTTTTTTAACCTAGACCTCTGTTGTTTTTAATAATTGATATAAAGTAGCAAATGACTCACTAATTGCACTTCTAAATTGTAACCCAACCTGGAATCAATCACACATGGCATAACTTCTGTTCTTATTTGAAGCTGAATCCACCACAGTGCATGCAATAGCCTCTCTAATAATTGCATTAGTCACAACCTGAAAGTATTTCCCACTTACTTGGTTCCAGTTTTGCTTGCTTTTCAAGCTGACCCTCATCCCTAACGCTAAAAAGACCTCTGAAATGTTACCCCACAGAGCCTGCTCCAAGACTTGAAGAGCACTGTGGAACATTTCATGGTGTGATTCCTCCTCTTTTAGAGTCTAATTTTCCTCCAGTACCACTTTATCTCCTTTGCTCCAGTCCAAAGTCAAACAACTGTCATTCAGGATGGCACCAGATGTCAGCAAGTACTCTGTAACACAAAGTCTTAGTAATGAATTAGGTGCACAAAGAACTGCCAGATTTATGCATGTCATCTTTTGTTTTGCAACACAGATTCTAGATTTTTAAGTACCCTCCCTCTACACTGGATAGTCATCTGCTTGATTCTCTCCCTTTTATGACTGAGACATAGTTTTTTAAAAAATGAATACAGATCTTGTAAGCATTTTTCAGGATGAAACTCTTTGCTACAACATGCCACAGATTAACCAGCTAGTAGCTGTGAGTCAGACAAAAATGAAGGCAGAATGAGAATGAAACAAAACAATAAAAGCTGGGATCAAGTATACACAAAATAAGGTAAATTCTGACACCTAGGAACAACACGGGATCCTC
Source organism: Scopus umbretta (assembly GCA_013400535.1). Classification (NCBI taxonomy): domain Eukaryota; kingdom Metazoa; phylum Chordata; class Aves; order Pelecaniformes; family Scopidae; genus Scopus; species Scopus umbretta. The sequence continues at coordinate 21,040 of VZTL01059988.1, forward strand.
AAGGAACGGCAAGATGGCATCTGAGAACTACCAAACATGAACTCAGTCAATCAACTTTTGCAGGATCCTCACTAGGAAACGGACATGTTAGAGCCCATCTCACAGTAAAACTCAACAGTACTCGCACTCCCAGCTATGTGGTGAGAACCCAGGCTCAAGTCACATCAGTGGCAGCATAAGCAGTGTGTAAGGAGAGTTGCTTGGTTAGGACTTGGATATGCTTTGAGATCAATACCCACACAGTTACACCTACCACAAGCAATGCTTATCTACCCTAGCAAAGACTATTCTAGTGCTGATACCATCTCACATTTCTTTTCCCCCACTGTGAATCTTCTGCCCACATCCTGCTGAGAAACAGACTCAATTACAATCTGCCAAGTTTTCACTGTTGATTTCCCTTCCCGCACCCCCAGACCACTCCCAGCAGTTGACTACTCAGATACTTAGCCTTTGATTTTAAGGCAGATTTGCAGAAATATTTTATTGACTCTGGGTTTTAATACTTGCACAGTTGCCCTGCAGAGATAGGCAATTTTTTTAAAAAGTTCACCCTTTCTGAACGCAGCTTTAATCCGCTCAACATCTATTTTTATGCTGCTTGTATTATAACCTTTTAACTTTCACCTCCTGCTCTCTGTGTTGTTGGGTTTTTTTGTAGAAGCCAGATGACATCATGACTTTCCATTTTGTTTTCTGTATCCTTTGGCATTCTACCTCCCTTCTTTTCTCACGACTTCTCTCCACACAAGCAACTACAGCAAGACAGAAGAGTGGCTCTGGACATTGTTTTATGTTGCACGGAATTGTTTCCAACTTCATTCTTATCATTAAAGATGAGTTGCTTTTTTGAACTTCAAGGTTTTCTTCAAAACACTTCACGTTCGCAAGTCATCTGCTTAGCTTATCACCTTTCTAAATCCAAGCCTCCTGCGTGGAAAGTATTCAAACACTGCCAAACTTCAAAGCATGCAAACAGCCACACTAAACGTGTGATCAGTCCCACTGAAATTAAAGTTAAGCACATGCAACTATTTGTTTTTATAGATGAAAAAGATGTAAAGTCAAACCAGTTCCTTTTCAATTCTCCAATTTTTTGCTATTTTTAATTTCTTGTGAAGCTTATAAGACTAATGTCACATAAAGATAGCTTTTCTACGAAGATTTTTAAAATACATGCCTCATACAGTGGGTTTTTTTTTCTTCCAATTCGAAGTCTGTCCTCAGATACCTTTGCACAAATCCCATTAACTTTAGCACATGTCTAAAGGCAGAATTTGAAACCTGTAAAGAACTGGGTCACTGGACAATGGTAAGTCTCAAACGGAGGTTTCTTTTCTGAGTTATAACAGGAGAAAAATACCTCTTCCCTCAGGCACTAAGTGAACATTCCCATTTGTCTGTAAACAGAACCAAACACTTGAAATTTGATAGGTTACATTTCATCCTTGCTCACTTAGGATTTTTCCCTTTACTATAGCTAATAGCCATTTTAGTCCTTAATGTAGTATTTGTAGCTCATGCTACATCATCCAAGTACACCATCCCGGGGGGCTGTCTCACTGCAGATTTCAGTGCCTGGTTCACTCCAAGTTTAAAACCGGTAGCTACTAACAACCTTTTGTAAAGGGTCCCTCTGTTTTTCTGGGGTTTTCAGGTCCCCAAGAAAACTGCTTTCACATGCTGGTCATATAGACTACCTCCTGCCTTGCCTCTACTTTTTAATTTAATACTGGTAATAAATTTTTTTAATCACATTTAAAGAATATGACATAATCAGGTATGAGATCTACAAGCAGGAAAATCAGTCCAGGAACAGAGTTTTGGGTTTGTTTTTTACAAACTAATTCTACATTCACTGTGTCAGTAAACATCAGTGAAAGAGTCGTAGAAGACTTCAGTCACCGTAACTGTTCTCTGCATTAGCACCTCAGAGCTGTATACTGTTCCCATATGATTGCTTTTATTCCATTATACACACTTGTTACAGCACAAAACCTACATAGTACTTAAAATCAGACCATCCTAACCAAATCCGGCCAGTCGGGAACTACAAAGAGACAGGACAAGCCGCTATGCAGTATTCAGAAGGTAACTCTGAGTTCCCTTTCCACGCTCACTTTTCCTAGAAAGTTTAGATTTGCCAGAATCGTTTAGATCACAGCCCTCTTTAAAAAAAAAAAAAAAAAGAATAAAATCCAAGTTACAGGCTAACAACATATACCCTGTATTTGCAAAGATAATATCACCCTTTAGATTTGCTTCTGCTCACAACTGTGAGGACAGCCTACTGGAATATGCACAAGGCTTGGAATTCTAATCCAGACTATGCTACTTGTGGTATGTGTGACCTCTGGCAAAATGTTTCACCTAACTTAGTCTCTGCATCTCTACAGCCTTTGTGATTCCCTCAGTTGGCTAGGGGATGCTGATAATATTCAGGAATACATGACAACGTCTTAAATATTTCTATGGAAAGATCTGCAGGAAACACACATTCTTTCTATCATAGTTACATATTTTTTTTAAAAAAATCCTTTTATGCCAGTATTTTGTCCCAAGAAAGAGCATAATTATTGTTAGTTGCTTTAACTTTCACCAAGGCAACTCTAATTCCAGGTTGATTTTGGCACAACTCAAAGTCCCCATCTCTTATTGAGTATACTTAGAGATACACATTCAATTGTCTCCCTTTTTATTCCATGAAGCCTAAAGACAGATATTCACTTTTTTCCCAAACCTCAGATGTTCTTTTCCTTGTTCAATTTATACACTTGTACTGCAGTGCCAAAGCTCTTCCAATCCCCTGTATTCTAAATTAAGCCATCAATCCCCTTTCCTCTGTGTTCTTGCCCTTGGCAAATCAGTAGCCCAAGGGAGAACTCAACAGGAAAATTCAAGATTTCACTCAGACCACAGCTGAAAATATCTTTCTTCTGCCTCTGCAAAAGCTTCACTATCCGAGACACCATCGCTTGCAGATTTTTCTCTCCTTACTACATTTCCACCTTCGCTGCACAGCCACCACTTTTTCACAGCTGCCCCTTCTCATTCCACTATCTTCTCCAGCAGCCTTCCTCTGGGCTATATTTGTACTGTGCCTCTATTCGCTGCAATCAATTTAAAATAAAAATGTTCTCACATTAAGTCCTGGGACCAGTCCTTGATTTTCTAGCTACTCCTTTCTCGCCCCTTCTCAAGGCCTACACGACTATTTCAAGGCCACATAGGAGATTTAGCTAAACTCATTCATTGTTTTGAAACCTCTTGATTCTAGACTGGAAAGCAGCAATTGAGATTCCTGAGATTTGTTTCTCCATTCAATCCTTAAACATCATGAGATAAAAGTTTGTTACAGAAGTAGGGCTATGTCAGACTGTTCAGAACTAGGGTGACACTTTAGCCACAGGCCTGGAAACACGTACAGAAAATGTAAGTTTACTGGACCTCTCACTACACGTAAAGCTATTAATGCACACGTGTTTTCTACTTCCCCTCTAATGCTGCAAATCACCCTTCTGAATGGAAGTTACTGTTTCACTTCAGCATTGCAAATCTCCTGATCCTACTGCCTTTGGCCAAAGTTCCCTCATAGGCTGCTTCAGCACAGCATGCTGCGTACCGATTATTTTGGCACAAAGCTCCCCAGTCAACGGTCTTTCGTCTTTGCAGCCTATATAAAATTAGTTTTGAAAAGTGTACGAAGCGATATTAAATAGGATTGCCACGGATTTATATGTTGAAAGATGAGTTTGGAAAGGCACTTAACCTAGAAAACCTGGCAGAAATTTTGAAGCACTCGTGTGAAGATATCGGCCATTTGAATGTTGAAGCGAAACCATACAGGTTCTATGGAACGTATGTCCAAAGGAAAAAAAACAAAACCAAACCAAAACCCAGCAGGCTGAACCCTCCCTTTCGTACCTAAAGGTTTTGGCACGCTAGCACTTCTCTGCAGAGTCTGATGAACGACAGTACTTGGAGCTCTCTCTTCAGCTTCACCGTAGTGCCCATCTGCTCTAGAACGGTCAGATGGCTGGGAATAGGAAGAATTACCGCAGGGCAGCTGAAAGCTAGCTTGAACTCATTTGTCTTGATTTATAAGAAAGAAAGATGGAGCTCACTGAACGCCGTACTCCTTGGGCAGCCCGACCCGCCTAAACGCACCACCAAACGGCCTTGATCCGAACGCCCTCAGCCAGCCACCGGGGACCCCACAGGGAGAACAACCACCCGCATGGAAACGCGACTTCTCAGCTCAATTTAGGCAACCGCCCTCCTTCGGCGCCGCTCTGGATTTTGCGGCGGGCTATGTAAACCCCCGGAGGAGGTGCACGGGCAGGGTACGGGGTGCCAGGGCCCTGCCTCACGCCTCGGCCCATCCCTCCCTCCGGCCCGCGGGCTGCGCTCCAGGCCCGGCGGCCAGGCCCCGCCAGCGCCGGCCAGCCCAGCGCCTCCCTGCCCCTTCACCGGCGGCTCTGCCCGTGGCGAGTAGCCGCACTCACGGCCCTGGGCGGCTGCGAGCGGGACCGGCTGAGGGTGAAACCACCCCGCCCAGCCGCCGCTGAGGTGCCCCGGC
>VZTL01059988.1:26951-42261 GCA_013400535.1 Scopus umbretta
CGTTTGCAGCGCAGCGACCCGGCCGCGCCTCCGACCCGCGCCGGGAAGCCGCGGTGTGCTGGGCAGCCCGTCAGCTCCTGCGCGGGAGAGCCGCGTCCCTCCGGTACCCTTCCAGGCTTCCTGCTTTTGAGGAAAATACCGTCGGTGTTTTGGTCCCGTCCCCCCCCCAGTCTGGATTTGCTTTGCACCGGATTCTGTTAATCATTAACCCGCTAATTTTTCTGCAAGTGAGAACTTAAAAGGGATGACGGGGAGTCACACGCAGGCTGCTGAGTGGCGTCGAACTTGAGTTTGGGATCAAAATAGAAATAGGCGTTATCTAACTACATCTCTTACTGATTTCCGTGGCTCTGAAAAAACGGTGCTGTGTGATTTACGGAAAGTAAGAAGAAAATGTCCCGCTCCAGAGAGCATGCATTCTAAATAGCTCGTGCACAGAATACAGCAGTACCAAAAAATTGGTAAAACAGAGGGGTCCTGGATACGTCTGAAATTTTTTTTCTTTAGCTGTGTACTCTAGTTTGTTAACATTTTTTAAAAGTTTTATCGTACTTTGTCCTGAAAACTTGGAAATTCCAAGTGTGGTTGACATAAAGAAAGACTTAAGCGGGCATTGTTGTCAGGATCATAAGGTATTTCAAATCTCCAGTTCCAAAAAATGTTTGCGCAACTTTAACTTAAATTAAAATAGCTGTGTGTTCTAGTGAGTGTTTGAAACTTGGCCTTCTAGGGTAAAGACAGAAAATTAATTTCCTTCATTCATGCAGAATAATTTAACATCCTTGGAAAGAATGGAGAGGGAAGGACCGTTTTCAAAACTTGGCTTTATTTTATTTTATTTTTAAAGATATGGTAACCATTTTCGAGAGACCCAAAGGAAGCAACTATGGAGGCAGGGGGGCTTTAATGTTTGCAGGAAGGAAGGAAGAAAGAAGAGTGCTGTCTATGCTTGGAGGGGAGACCTTAAAAACAAAGTTTTTGGAACAGGAGGGGAGGAAGGCCTGACAGTGTCTCTGGTAGAGGCTGTATTCCTTTATGTGCGCAAAGTGGTTGCTCATAGTCTTTGAAAAGCATAAGTGTTTTCCAAGAATTTAAATAGTCCACCTCTTAGATGGACCATCACAGATTTGTAGAAGATAGCTTGTAGTTATTTCCTGCCAATGTAGAGAGGAAGAAGAAATTCGAGTTGGCAGACTGCGGCGTTTGCTTCTACTGAATTCCTGGTCATTCTTAGGAAGTTGGACTTGCTGCTGCAAGTTCTTGGCATGTGTCATTTTCTTCTCTCTGGAACTTTCCAATCATTTTCCTCTGCTTCATGTTGGTGTAGGATGAAAGGAGAGATGGGGAAAAGAGTGCATAAGGATTGCTAGTACTAAGGTTTTAATATTTTCAGTTTTCTGTTTCTCGTAATCTGTCACTGACAGTGCAAGTCTAGCGCTGCTTTGGCATTCCTGGTAGAATCTTTAGTCCTTGCTAATTTTCTTATTCCTGTTTTTGTAAAGGGGTTTTATTTGCATAGGCTGTTCATCCAAACTCATCATTATTATTGAACTATTGACAATATTGTAGTTTCTCCACAAAGAAGATGCTGATGAAGTGCCAGGTTTGCCCAAAGTGGTTCACAGGCTATATGCAAGGTAGAAATCTAATTTCTTGGGGAACTGGAGGCAAGTTCCATCTAGAAATACTTGTATGTTGGGGGCTGGGGGTACCCCAGGGGGGTAACTGGTATGAATGTCACTGAAGAAGTGACCGAATCTAGCCTTGTGGTTTGTCCTTGAAGAAGGAATTTCAGAGGCAATGTATTTCCTACCAAAGGTTTGGTGAGAAGAAGGAGTAAGCAAATGGAAAAAAAAAAAATGGAAAGACGTAACGGAAGTTGGCAAAAGGCATGCCATGCCTAAACATTACAGAAGTAGTTTAAACTCTGGTGGATATGTAGGGTTTTGGCAACCCTTGTTTCTGACTTATAAGCAGTTTTTCCATGGATGTTCATTCAGTAACATGTTGCCTAAGGCTGCAGAGCTCTCTTCTTTTGAAGCCCCTCAGTTAGTTTCTCAAAGGCCTGTAGGTGGACTGAGATTATTATTTTTTTTAAACTGTGTAATCCTGTTTGGAAATAAAAAAAAAAACCAAACCAAAACCCAAGTAGTCTAAGAAGCTGTTTTGTGTTGTGAAGAACCTCACTGTAGAATCATAAAAGCTGCACTTTTTCCACGTTGCTTTGGAAGCAGCTGAACTTTGTAACTTGGCACGTAAATAGAGCTCTTTGAAGAGCAGGTCCATGGCTGGGAAGAGGGGAGAGGGAAAAGCCTTGGCTGGCTAACAAGCTTTTGAGTGCATAAAAAGCCACTGTAAGCATGCTTGTTGAAGTATCTCTTAAAACGTAGAAGTGAAGTTTGCAGAGTCTTGTCCTTGGCTGTGGTGATGTACATACATCTAGAAGTGGCCAGCATGTCTAGGTGTAAATATGAAACCGTAAAAAAGTGGCATTTAAGTGGCACACATAAAAAAGTGTTCTGGGTGAGGGAGAGTACTCGGGGCAGTTGAGAGGAAGGTACCCAGGAACATGTTGATCATCGAGGAAGATGCTGGGCGAGTGAGAATGCAGAGGTTCAGTCTACATCTCACGAGGCTAACTTTCGGCTCGTGGTAAGTTAGGATTTGTGGTAAGTCTAGCCATGCCTACAGAGGACTTCAGCATCGCATTTTGATTTCTGTAACTTACTTTATGTCGGGGTTGGGGAAGGGAGGACTCTTCTGTTCTAACAACATACACATGAGGAGCATTTGGCTGATGTAGTGTCCTGGATTTGCAATAAACTGAGCAATATTGGCAAGTAGAGAGTGCTTTACTGCTGTATATGCTGCAGGGATGAAATCAGAAGGAAAATTCCGCTTTAAAGCAACATGAAAACCAGTTACAGATTTAAATAGCAGAAAAATGCAAGTCTCAAACCTTTCTGTAGAAATCATAGTTTGAATACATTTGTTGTACTTGCATTGTGATTTGACAAATAGAAACTTTGTACTTCATATTTAAGGTAACAGAAGCCTAAGCTGCCCTACCTGAAAATATTTGCTTGTATTTTTTATCAAAAGCGATAATTGATACAAGCTACAAAGCCAGAGATGTTTGGGGTTTTTTTTTCGGTTGTACCTTCCATTTCTTGGCAGTGGTTTTTCCTTCTCATGTGCAAGTCTTTCACTGAGCAACGATGACAGAAAACAAATAGCGGGACATACACTGTGTCAACTCGCAGAGGGATAGTGTTTCCTCTTTAACTTTTTTGAAAACCTTAATTCATGTCCCTTTAAGAAAAAGCATGCATAGGAATTCTTACAAATGGTATGAGCGAGTTAACATAAACTTCTTGCACTTTGGATTTTTGGACTTTATTTTGTAGCTAAGTTACCTTATGTTTCTGGTCCTCTCACTCTAAACATCATCTAGTGGAAGAGGACTGAGAATCCTCGGACCCCACTCCATGTTGGGCTGTCGCCTCGTATTCATGCTTCTGCTTTGCAGCGCGGTATAGGAATGTAGACAAGGTGCTGGTTATAGGAGAAGCGTAAGAAAAAATTCAGGGTATGTCATTTGTTCTGCTGTTACTGAAAGGTATGTAAAGCATGGCACTGGGCTGCTCTGTCCCTCCTCTCCTGGCTGAAACCACGAACTCTGAGACTAATCCAATGTGTGGATTTTCCATGCAGCTGAGCGGGGCCGCTGTATTACTGGGCCACCTGCACATTTGCTGATTGGCTTCTCAAGTAGTAAAGGCCATGGGTTATTAAAGCCCGTGCCCTTGTTGTTTTACTTCATTGATTTTTCTATAACTATGCAAAACTTTATAGCTCTTCTGTAGTAAAATATTTCCATAATGTGCTGGTAAATTAAAGGTGTAAATGGAAGTTGAAGAGGAATAATCTTGTGAAATCCAGTTGCTAACTGATTTTAGGGGATCTCTTGGATTGTGGAAACTTAAGTGATCCTGCTGCATACGTTGATTTAAATAAGTTCTCTTACATTGTGGCTTGGCATGCTATTTAGGAGCCTCAAGATGCTACTTGTGATTGACATAACAAAATGTAAATTATATGCTGCTTTACTAGGCTCTAATTTATCTGTCGTAAGGTTTGTGTACCAATAGTACTAAGCTCTTCTTACAGTAATGTTTCTCTTTCATGTAATATCTACATGGGGGAATTAAATTACTCTTAATTGTATGCTTAAAAATAAAATAAAATTGGGGTGTGTCTGGCTATCACAGCAAATTAAATTTTGCTGCTGCTTTTTGTGCATTTACTTCAAATTGACTTTATTGAAAAATGTTTGAATATCTGGTTGGGAAAAACACTCTTAATAGTGGGTAATCATGAGGTGTCACAGAACTTGAAGAACTCTTACAAAACATAAATGATTAAGATTTTAGACCTTAAACTTTGATGTAGTGAGTGCTGAAGAAGTGACGCAATGATTGAAGCAGAACTTGGCGTTTGGCTTGACTGTAAATGAACTCAGTGGTGAGAGACTGATGTTGCCTCTTAGAAATTGCACCCTAGTAGGAGCAGAAAAGGGCAAGTTCATTTCAGAGGCCTATGCTTCTCTATTTCCTCTGATTCTTGGGGGAGAGATGCTTTCGTTAAACACTCTTTTTTGACTTGTAGTGCAGTAAATTTGAGCGTTAGCGTAGTGTTTTAAGTATTGGGCCCTGAAGTGTCCTTGGTATTCTCCGAGACAGGTATGATGTGACATGTGGAAATGTTTCTCCCAAGCTATTGGATTAATTGAGTTGATTATGACCCTAAACAGAATCTTCCCCTAATCATATTGCTCAGCTGGCAGTACCTGCCTTCCTGGAAAAGCATAAACAGCGTACAGGTGCGTGTGAAGCCCAGAGGCACAAGCTCTTTGAAGCTGGTTTGGAAACAAGTGTTCCATGTTTGTAGAAATCAGCTTTGGCAAAGCAATCGCCATGGAGGCTGAGGAGACCCTGAGGCTTGGGAGCAGGATCTTCCTGGGTGCAAAGCACTGCTGATTTTGCCACAAAATGGTTTATCCTAGTGCTAATGATACTGGGAAATTGATATACGTTCCTTATTCTATATTTTAAGGGGGGTGGGTCCTGTGACAGTGGATTGTGATTAAGTCATGGTTAATCTTGGGGGATGCATAAAAATTTTCCTTGTTGCAGTGCATTGGGTGGCTTTGTTTTTTGTTATGGTGTGGTCTAGCAATCAAAGCATTGTTACCGTGAGATTATTTGACCCTCTCCGTAAGCATGATACCTCTCTTGAATGTCCTCATCCCTGCTCTTTAAAAAGAGCGTACAAACTCAGTAAGGGAACAAGCTCCACTGAATTTAGTGGCCATTGTTGAAATAGGTGACTGTCATAAAATCACTAGCTGGTATATACCTGAATAAAGAAGGTATTTAACTTAAATGGGCTTTTTACAGCCTGCTTAGCAAGACATTGAATGGTTGTACTAAACATATCACCTGGAGACCGGGTGAAGGTGTGCAGTTAAGATGGTACAAATCAGTCCATTTAAAAAAAAAAAAATCCAGCTTGTATTAAAAAGGGAGGAAAAAAAAAAGGCATTGAGTTCTCTCTCCTATGGGAGTCAGCTATCAAGTGTGAAACTAGTACTGTGCTTCTGTTATAGCACATAGCATGATCATAAAGGGTCCAACGGTGTAACCTCACGTAGATAAGATGAATGGGATTGGGTTGCGGATGTTTTTGTTAAGCATAGAAGCAAATAACATGTTATCAGTGGATCTGAAAGTGCTGACTAGCCTGTGTTAACATTTAATCAATTTTGGAGTTGAATTTAAATAACAGCTATTTATGTGGTGTTAATTATCCGGTCCTGGGCATGGCCAGGAACTGGTGAGAAGTGCAGCCTGGCGTCGGTGCTTCTGGGGCTCAGCCCGTGGGGAGTGGTAGCAGTCAGCCCAACCTGCGGGGCTGGTTTTTCCAGCTGTGCCGTGAGGAGGCTGCCTGATGTTCTGAGAGGCGTGTAACTGGTGCTCAATCTGGGTGAAGACATCAATTTTCCAGTATGAAGGCAAGAAGATAAATTAGTCATTTATTCCTATATTTTGATACTTCTGTGCTGAAGGGGCAGCTCTTTGTGTATGGAAACTCATTCTTTTTCTCTGGCTCTGGGGTGCTGTAGTTTGCTCTCTGACTCTCAGTACTTTTTGACTTTCCTTATCTACTTTGCTTGATTTCTGTATGTCTAATATGACAGTTTTTGAATGTGTGCTTTAACGGAAAGGACCCTGGAATAGAAGGGGGATCTAGGTGTACAGTGTGTGTCTTCAGGGAGTGAAGTACCAGAGAATACACACAGCCACTGGAAAGCTGAGGTATGCCTGGACAAGTAGGGAACATGGAGCTCCAAGTATGATAGTTGAAAGGAAGGGGTTGCGAAGAATCCATGAAGGATGATATGGAAGACTATAAAGTCCTTGTAGAGAAAATTGAGGATTGGAAGGTACCTGTAAAAATGTGGGAAGTGTTTAGCCCTGTAATACCATATATTGTGGTAGTTGTGCACCCCAGAGCCAAGCCTGTACTGACTTTAGAGTAGATTAGTAAGAGAAATTTCAGGTTGGATTGTTCTTTGCTATGGAGATGGATTCTAGGTATCTGGCTGGCTAATTTTTTTCTTTTTTGGTTTTATATAGAGACATGAAATAGGTGGGGTCTTCTCTTAATGTAAAGTAGCAATACTTTAGGTGAATGTTAGTTGTGTAACTCCTCACCTTGAAACAAAGCGAAAGAAAAATTTTTATGGCCTCAGTTCTTGGCTTCTGCAGTTTCTTTCCTGAACAGTAAGTGCAGTGAGAACTGGAGTTGGGGTTTGTTTTTTTTTCCCCCTCAAGTGGCTAGTCTGAAATCATACCTGAGAACCTATTGGAGCTGGTGGCTGGACTCTTAACTAAAGCGAAGGAGCTTGGGCTCATCTTATTCGCTTCACAAAGACTTCTGACGTTGCTAGACTGAGAAATGAGATCTCAGATGTAATATCAGACATCTGCTTGAATTCTTTTGTAAATGCGTATGGTACAGAGACTTAGAACATTTGGATTTCTACTCCTCTTCCACTTCCAACCCTAATCTCTTTCCCTTTACTCTGATAGCTGGTCTAGCTCTGCAGAAGATGAGATGAAAACATAAATGCCCAAAAACTGATTTCTCCCCATCTTTGCTTTGAAGAAAGCCTTTTCCATGTCATAGATTCTTGGTGATTGTCATCTTTTCAGAGAGCTAAAAGTGTTTAGTAAGCAGCTATTCAACATCCTAATGCTTCATGATCTCTTGATTTGATGTCTAGATAATTGGACTTAACAAATAGATTAGGGCTTCTTTGGTTACCCGGTCATGCTGTGCAAGTCTTTCATCATATCGAGACTTAATTTGTTTCTGTACAGTAATCAGCTACACTATTTGGATGACCTTAAAGAGGGATGGGTGTATCATTGGGCCTCTGTAGACTTGAAATGTAGTGTTTCTTATATGGCATAACTGGGGGTGTTATGTTGTGTGCATCACAGTCAATCCCAGAATAATTGTGAGTATTCCTTCTAAAACTGGAAACTGGTAAAAAGCCCAGTGAGTAAACTCCTCAACGCCAGGCACAGAGCAACACTGTGGTACAGCACAGAAGGTCTGGTGATCAAGCTGGAAGTATTGATTAGGAGAGCATTTGGCTCCTTTTCAGGGTGTGCACACAATTTCATTTCTTCGTGTCTGAAGTTCCCCTATAAAGATCTGAAATGTTTCCCTCTTACAAAAACTGTTATTTTAAAGCCAGTAATAAATGCACTTTGGTAGATACGGTCGGTGACAAGTGTTCTAGAACTTCCAGGAAGAAAGGCAAATACTGGGAAGGTGGGGGGAGACAAGGCTGATAACTTCTTTGCTTCTGGTGGGTGAGGGTGAAATTGGTGACTGCCAAAAATACGAGCTCAGAGAAGTAGCTTGTTCTGCTCTGAACCCACATCTGTATACACCTCCTCATCTCTACAGATGGCCAGGAGGCTGAAGAGAGAACACAGTTGTCTAAATTTGTGTAAGAGTAAAGAATCATGACTCCCACCTTGGAGGCGAACAAGAACCTCCTGTAACTGGGGTATTTTCGACAATTTAAAAGATTTGGTTGAATTTTCAGTCTTAGCAAATTATATGAAACCTGACACTGTTCATAGTTGCTAAATAAATAATTTTTTTAATATTACTTTGTATTAAAAGATGGTTGGCTGGAACTGTACTCTTTATTCCTTCACAACCAGTCTGCTAAGGAATAAATTTGATCTAGGATTCTTCTTTGCATATGCTTATGTTTTAACAACTTACGAGAAACTTTTCCGCTTTAGATTTCATAGTACTTCACATTTTAGAAAAAACAACTGTCACTGTCTAAATAGCGATGGTACTGTTTGAATCAATCATGATAAAAGGCACAAGAATAGAAACAAAATATTTTTGCCTTTTCTACTAACATTAGCATGGGAATAAGATTGTCTTTTGCAGGTTGATTACTTCTGTATGGTCTGCTTTATCTTTTGGGGGAATTCAGTCATTTTTCCTTTTATTAGCCCATAAGATAAAAGGTATTGTTTAAAACAGGTAGCTGGGAGTCAGCATTATGTAAGCAGTGAACTCTTGACCAAAAATCTGTTTTTGTGCATGTGGCCTTGTGCAATAAACCAAAAATAAGAGCAGTTTACAAAGTACATCTTGGAGACTTCTCTGATTAACCCATGTTCTTTGCAGACAGCAGTTGAATGCTGAATGTTCCCAAATTGTGACTGTATATATTGCTCCGCTCTACCCTGAACACTGAAGAACCTGAAACTGGAGACTTCCTGACCCTCTTAAAAACAAACGAGCAATGTTGTTTAACTTCTAGCAGTGGGTCAGGAGCCTGAGCTTCATGCCAAGTTTCAGTGTGAAACTAAGACTGCAGTTACGGAAAAGCCCTTGCAAAGAGCGCTTATGTGGAACAACTGATAAAGCTGCGACTGTTGAGGCACTGTGACTTATTAGAACAGATTCTTAAAAGGGAAATGAGATATGGCCTGCCCTAAGCATTTGTCAATACATTACAGTTCTTGGTTGAAAAACTTACTGAGTGCATCAGTGCAATATTTTGTGTTCCTTAATATGGATTCTGCATAACTGTTTAAATAACCGCATGTTACACATGGATCTGCTTTTTCTGTACAGTTGGGTAGTAACATACCTCTGTTTTGGGTTGTGTTGAGATGCTTCCAAGTGTGCTTTTAGGAATGCAACATAAGCATAGTGCCATTGTCATAACAGCATTCCATGCTCGGTGAGAAGTTGCAGCAGCACCATACAGAGATGCAGTTGGCCTCACCCTTACAGGATGGGGTCAGTCATGCTTCCAGCACCATGTCTACAAAACTTTCTCTGATGGCTGTGTCGAGTTCCATGGAATTTTGGAGGGGGACAAGTGTACTGAAAGAATATAAAGGGTAAAGAGGATTCAGAAGAGTTTGCAGAGAAACAGGCAAATACAGAGTTGAGCTAAGCTGATTGGGATCAATGAATTGCCCGGTGAGGTAGAGAGAGTCCTGCTGAAACCGTCGAATGTTCCTTCAGTATTTGGAGTATCTATTTACTGGTGCTTCTGCAGTTACTGCAGGGTTTGAATATCATTGTACTGGTGCTTCTGCAGTTGCTGTAGAAACTGTTGGCTCAGGCTGTCTCCTTGCGGTTCTCCTTCAGAGGAAGAGCTGCTCGAGGAGAGCTTGTCTGGGCATGGGACTCAGTGGTACGTTTATTGTTTTCTTTCACACTGCGATCTGTAATCTTTATTTTAATATAAATCCCTTGGCTAGCTTCTTTTCTGTTGCTTGTAAATGTTTGATCTGTATGTGGTACTTGCAGTAAAGGAGTTCCCTTGTGCCAGAAGAACAAAGGCTTGCTTTCTGTTTGCACTGGGCACAACTGATTTGCAGTAGTCTGCTGGTTTTACTGCCAGTTTTAGCAGGTGCACCTTGTCTCAATGAGTTCTCTTTACCCTCATCACACAGTACAGTAGCAAGTCTCATACACAGTGCACAGAAGATTGGATTTTGGCTGGGAGCTGAGTGCAGGGATTTGCTGTGCTTCCCCTCTCTTTCCTTTTCCTTGCTTTGTTTCTGTTATTTTTGCTCCTCTTGTGTTGCAGTCAGACTAGGTGATCGTTGTAGGTCCCTTCCAACTGAAAATACTCTAACAAAGTTTGGAATATCTCCTGAAAAGACTTTTTGTGTGCATGTGTAGCATTTGTGGTGATAGATTGGGTAGTAGTTCAGTAATATGCATACACAGAATATAGTCTCAAGTTTTCTTTGTATTTCAGAATGTTGGAACAGATCAGAAAACTTGACAGCCTTCCTACTGTAAAAGGACTCTGTAGTGTTCGTTCATAGAAGTGTGTAGAGGGAAGGTTGTTCGTGTGGAAAAGATTGAAAAATGGGTTTTGGCTGCTCTTATTGAGAAAGAAAAATATCTTCTAAGTTTGTCATGAGGTTGCAAAGAAACTTGCTGTTCTCTTCCTGATACATAAAGGATGGGGAGGTTGGAGGGAAGGGGGAGAGCAGGCAAAACTCTTGCAGGGCTGGGTGATAGGGCCTCCTGTGCTGTTCTTCAATGTTGCAGTGCTTCCAGTCTGCAGTAATGCAAAACTGGGTTTCCTCTCGCCGGTGTCTCTGTAGCAGTTGAGCATTGCAGCACAAAACCAGCTTGCAGATACTCCAGCCCAGGAGCGATTAAACAGGGTAGCTGTTAAGACTAGTGTGGGGGGAAGGAGAAGAGCCAGTAGCTTTTAGGCCTCTCTGTGTTTGCTGTACAGGAGACAAAATTGCTTGCCTAGAGATTCAAATATCCACAATGCATGAAGCCCAAGGGAAGCAGTATGTGTTCGTTACGTGCGTGCGTTTGCTTCTTTTGTTCGTTTCTTAGGAGCCTAAGAGAAGATGGGGTTAGAAGGAGGAAAAATTAGCATCAATAGACACAAAAAATGGTCTTTTGGCAGAGTTGGGCTTGTAGGGATCATCATATTGAAGTACATGCTCTGGAGTCTCCTTGCCAGCAGATCTAGGATCGAAGTAGCTACCCTGAGTGAACTCACAGAAATGATAAACTGCTATTAGGTGGCTGGAGCTTAGCATGGGGAGGATTGAAGAGATACTGTTTGAGGTGTGTGGTTTGGGCACAGGCAGGGGAAGTGATGACATATCCTGGTCGTCCAGGAGTTGCCAATTTCTCTTCTGATTTGTGAGAGAGATGCTGTCAGACCCTCCATCCTTTTCATTTGTTTGGGGGCGTTTTAGATGGCTACCTAATATCTAGTGTGAAGGCTGTTTTTTTGATTGGTTGATTTTTTTTGTATGTTTGCTTGTTTTTTAAGGGAGAGAGAAGAACAAACTCCTTTATCCTCCATAGCCTGCTCCTGTGCCACCTAGAGCTTTAGAAAAGCCAAGTGGCAGACACAACTGCCTTTGTTATGTTTTGTTTTGGATTTTTTTCCCCTTCAAAACCAAATGATATGATAGAATTTGGTGTCCAGAGCTCAATGGTGAGGAACAGGCTGTTTTATAGAGTGGGGCCACAAAGCTTCCCCTTATCCTGCAGAATGGCTCAGGTCCCTTGCTAGTGTCCTGAAATGTTCTTATTTTTCTGGCTCCCCTTCTTCCTGAGAACAGACTATGTGTGTCCTGCTGCCTAACAAAAGAGGGGCTCCATTGTCCTCTTTTAAGACGACACATAAGGTTCCTGAGTCCACGGCAGTTTGACTTTGAAAAGAGTGGAGTGCTCAGAAAATTTGATGCCTGAAAATAGGATGCATTCTGAATTAGATTCCCGAGTTTAATCACACCATATTCAGATACTGAATTGCTAATTTGAATCTCATGAATCTACAGGTAATTGTTGTCAAGCATTTACTATGACAGTTTGCCAAGCTGGCATGTGAAGGATGGCTGTGGTCCTGTGAGGGAGAGATTGAATAGCAAAAGCAGCCAGCAATGCAGCGTCTGTTCAAATTAAACTAAAGAAGCCTAAGTAAAGGCTGGAAAGGTAGAAAGGGTGGGGGAGAGAGAGCATGCTCCATGCTTGGTGTGTATAGTAAATGAAAAACTAAATTTTCTGAGTCCTACTGCTGATTTACTATGGCATTGGGCAAGTCACTTAAGTCGTTGGGCAATGGGGTTGCTCCTAAATGCAGACAGCATAACATTTATACCTATTACAGCAATTGGAGAAGTAATGCTTACAAACTGTTGTGAAATTCTTCTGTGTGTAGCTGAGGTCTGATTTTTTTTTTTTTTGCTAATAAGAGCACATAGGAGCTTGATACTGCAATCAAAATGGAGGAGACTGAGTAAAGTGTTTTTTTTTTTTTAGTCTGTGCTGTAAAGTCCGGCTTGAAGATTGCTGTCTCGTACAGGTTAGCCATGGAATGTTGGGTAGTACTGGCTGTTTACCGGTAGATGGAGAAGTAGTTTCCCAGATTTCTTTGGTTTGTAACCTCTGAGCTGTTTCATTCAATTTATTGTTCATGGTGTTGCAAAAAACCTTAATCTCTTGAGTGGCTGCAGAGACAGTGCTAGTGAACTTGCAGGGATTGCCAGTTGCTTCCACAAAAGAGCTTGGTGACACCTGCATGCTTTGGTGAGTATCTAGTTGCAGTATTTGAGAACAAGATCATAGAGTCTAGAAACGCGATATACTCTCCCCATGGTAAATGGAAAAAAAAATTACCACAACCACTTTGAATTAATACAGTTATGTAAGTAGTGTTATTCAGCAAACTCTGCTTATTCTCCAATGGAGATAACTTTGATTCATCTATTAGCTTTTAATTTTCATGGCTATATTCCAAGAGGAGAAAAAAACACTAATTAAGTTTTGTTCTTAGCACAGAGATAAATGGAATCTCTCTGTCACTTGTCTGAAACCGTGCGTTGAAAGGCATGATTTCTTTTTTTCTAACAGTTTTGCAGAGTAATAGGACAGAATATGATTTGGATTACAGAAGATGCATGCTGGGTCAGTTTAAAGTCTGCCAAGTTCTAATTTGCAATTTCAAGAAAATTTAGAACAGAAACATCTGAGTGCCTGCAGAAATCATCATTCTAAATTTAACTTGTGGATTTTGTCTCGGTAAAGCATGAAACTGTCTGGTAGTATTTGTCCACTGAATTTCAGGGACAGCCTTTTCTTGTGCTGAGAGTTCTGCACTGGTGGTTCTGGCATTCTTTTCCTGGACCTGCAGTGTATGAGTTCTAAATGCTTTAGAGCAAAATGCTAAGTGAAAAAGCATTAGCTAGGTTTGATTACTTCCTTTTTGTTTTTCTTAAAACAAGCAAAAAGCATTTGGAAGAATGTTCCTTCGTCTTGTTATTGTTTACTTTAATGTATTTTTGCAGTTAAGTAATGGTGAACTGACTTTTAAAAATGGTTCTTATTGGCCTCTGAACACTGTTGCAGTAAGTGTAGGGGTTTCCAAGTATCACTGGGAAAGCACAATACAGAGACTTGTGTGTCCACGATAGGGGAGCCGTGCAAAGTGACTAGAACTCATACTACAGCAGAAGCAAGTGCTCTCTCAGTGCACAAAGCAACACATCTATGTACTTTTTCTTTTTTTTAAAGGATTTTTCTCATTAACATGAAAGTTTCAGTTTTTGGAGTTGAATTTTGCTTGAATTGTGGAATAAGCTACATTGACAGCATTATAATCTGACATTCTTTTACCACTAAAAGTAGTATAGTTTTAGACTGTGAAAAGTAAGTAGGTTTTTTTTGTGCTGACTAGAGCAGAGTTCAGTGTTCATGTCCGTTTGCTGCTTGTTCTCCTTGCTGTGGTATCCTGTAATGATGGTGGTGTTGTGTCATGGACACAGGTTTACATAGGTGGCTAAGCAGTCAGTCAAAACATTAAGACTCTAATCTAGCTTCCTCATAACTTCTGAGGGATGAAAGGTTTTAGATCCTATTGCCCACTTTAGGAGAATACCATCAATTTGTATAGTAGCTCTTTTTTATTTCTGGTTTTGATCCTGCCTTCTGCATCTTCAACTGTGCAGTCTCCTACCCTGACACGTTGTGGCTTTCCAAGTACAACTTCTTTTGAAAAATAAAATAAAATAAATCCCATCAATGTTGCTTTTAGGAACAGCAGGTTTCCTGTTATCGGGGGAACTGAAGTGGCTAGACACAAAATGCAGTTAATGGCCCAAAATAAACTAATTTAGATTGTTTTTTCTCTAGTTTTTCCCCTGATAGTAATTTCAAGTGTTACTTTTAGCAACTATAGTGTATGAAGTGAGCTTTGGGGAGAAAGTGAGATTTTTGTTGTTGTAAATCGATCTCCCTGCAAAGCTGAGAGAATTTTGAATGCTGCTATTGATTGCATGGTCTGTTTGCTTCCCTCGGAGAAGAACGGGTGTGCACCCTCTTTAACACTGGAGTTGCAACAGCTTGATATCATGCACTTCTGTTTTCTAACCTGGATGTCATGTTATTAACCTCCACAAACTCACTGAAAAGCAGGTTCCTGTGGCTTGTGGCAAGCATGTTGCCTCCGAGACACTGGTGTAGATCATAGCTTTATATTTTGCTGTTCAGAGGTGTGTTGCTTAGTGTTGACAGGGAGAACAAGGTATGATGTTGATTATTCAGTCTAAAGAAAACAGCGGTGAATGGCAAAGACTGAGGAAGCCTTCTATTAACAAATGAAAAACTAAAAGTGTCTTTCATGCTATTGTGAGTAAAGTGGCACACTAGAGATGACATCATTGTCTGTGAAGAGAGATTAAACTAATTTGTAGTCCTACATGAAATTTAAAGAAAAGAGACCAAGCCAACAAAGTCATGTCCGTGTTGTTAAAAATTACAGCCAGGTGGGACTGGCAGATTAATACTGATGGCTCGGGGGTTTTTTGCCCCGATTTTTTTTTTAATTCAAAAGATGAAAAAAAATTTGAATATAACTTCTCAAGTTCAAGATCAGTTACTTACACAGCTGTGTTCTCCAAAGACATTGGAGAATATAGTGCTATAGACACCTAAACATAATTTTGCTAACCTTCTTAATTTTAATACCATGTTAAAAATAAGCAAACAAAAAAAGGCATTGCTCATCTCAGGAAGGTCCTAAGGATGAGACTGACAGATAAAACTTACACTGAGAAATTAATTTTGCAGCCTAGCTTGTGGTCTTCAGACTGAGCATTGCCACCACTGATGGTCCCTGCTAAAGTTGTCTTTTTTTTTTTTT
>VZTL01059988.1:45232-91268 GCA_013400535.1 Scopus umbretta
TTTTTTTTTTTTTTAAGATACCTGCCAAGAAGTACTCCCTTTAATATGTTTTGTTTTCTGGAGCACTCAGTTTTACAGGCAATTTTGTTTTGGATGTTTCTGACTGAGCAGAAATACATTAACCTATTAATATTCATGTGTCAATTTGTTATTTAAGTGTCAACAGCCAGGTTTTAATTCTGTTTTGCACTTGATCTGTCTCTCCTTAGGCGTGCATCTTGACACTCACACCAAGAGATGAAGGCATTTTCAAAATTATTTCCTTAGAGACCCTTCATAGCACTAGCTGTGACTGGTGTGCGGGATATTGTGCAGGTGCCAGGGAACATGAGGCCGTGTAAAAATCTGGAGAGAGAGAGGAGAGAGTGATATGTAAAAAATACCTTGAGGACTGCAACTGGTGTGCTGCTCTGAGGACCACTTAGTGAGTCCCATGGTACATCTTCCTGTCCTCAGTAGTGAACAGTAGCTTAAATCCTGAAGGAGAAGGATTTATATTCCTTCCAAAACTATTTTTCTTTCTTCTACATTGTAATTGGATATCTGCAGTTATTTCTGCTAATGTATATTTCTTTCTGAGATTGGATGGTGTGCTTCTGTGTAAAATAGAGCATTTTCTTCTTCAAATGATTGTATGTATGCCCGCACTGTGCCTCTGTGATCCTTTTTTTAACCTTCCTGTTAGGCTAGTGATGATTTCCCCTTAAACCATCTTTTCTTCACCCTCTTTCCAGGAGCTAAAAATATAAGTTATGCTCTACACATTCCTGTTTCCTTTTACCTTGATACAGTGATCTAGATTAACTGATTGTTTGGCTTTAATTCTTCGACTTCTTTAAATCCTTAACCAGTGTGATTTATTTTGGCTGTTTTCTTGTTCCTTGTTCTACAGTCTGGAGGGGAATCCATGTGTTCACCCATTGTCAGTTGCAAGTGCTTTGTTGCATCTTTGAACCAAGGGTCCCCAAGTTCTCTGTCCATGCCCCATGTCCCCCTTGGCACAGCTGAATTCACAGCACTCCCAGTAGCTTCCTCCACGCTTTCAAGAGGGCAGGTGCTTTCCTTGCACTGTGAGCATTGTCGGAGCTCTAGACCCTGGAAGATGACTTTGATTCCTCCGTTCTGGTGATCGCAGGTGCCATGATTCCAGGTCAGTTTGTCAAGAATGTGCCTACCCTGTCTTTGGTACGTGTTAAAGCTAGGTGTTGGGGCTACCTGGCAGAGGTACCTCATATTTCTATGAGGTTTCTGAGCACAGCAGCTTTTTGCGCAGGTCTTGTGAGAACTGAACAGGCAGGAGTAATGCTAGACTCAAATTTGTTGTATGAAGTGTAAGAAGTTACCAGAGGAGTACCTTTCCAGCTTTTAACTGTAGTGTTGCTTTGTAATTACTCATTTGGCTGGAAAGTTCCAGGCTTCTAAAGGCTAAGCCAGATGCAACCTTGCCAGGAATTGCATTACTTGGAAAATAATAAAACTCCTGTGAATATACAGTCTCCAGGTGAAATTGAATGCTAAGCATATTGTTGGAGGCAGTCTGAGTCTTATTAAATATGTATCCCAGTGTTA
This sequence comes from Scopus umbretta, assembly GCA_013400535.1. Taxonomy (NCBI): domain Eukaryota; kingdom Metazoa; phylum Chordata; class Aves; order Pelecaniformes; family Scopidae; genus Scopus; species Scopus umbretta. The sequence continues at coordinate 46,802 of VZTL01059988.1, forward strand.
CAATTGCACTTCTTTGGAGAATGCTTATATGGGTGTGAGTGGCAAGGATTTCTCTTCATGTGGTGGTGAAGAATGAAGAAACCAGTTCTGTACAGTGTACTGGGACTTGGGATTTAAAATAGTAAATATCTGCACAAGTAGAAGGTTAGTCATACTTTGCAGATCTCTCTGCCCTGTGCTCCTCGCTGAATTCTCATGAATTGTATTTCTTATCTGTTCCCCTCAGTTTGTTGATACTTTCAACATGAGGAGAAACTATTTTGATATTTCTCTGTCAGTTATTTTGACATTAATCAACATTGCAGATCTTGTTTTGTTTGGCGTCTGGGTACATCATAAAAAGAGTTGCTGAAAGAGTTCAATTATAATATCAGCATTCTCTGCCAAATGTATTGAGCTGTTCTGAAAAGCGGCTTGTCTTTTCTGACCCAGATACACAGTTTCCAACTGTGGGAGATGCTGCCAGAAAGACTCTTGGCAGGAGGCCAGCAATAAAATTACACTGCAGAAAAACACAACATATTTTCAGCAGCACTTTATACCGTGTGACGAAAAATTACCTGTCTCCCGAATGCAAAGCAGAAGTTAAAATAAACTTGCAGTTTAAAGTTGCAAGCCTCTTATTCTGCCTTCTAAAAGCATCAAAAAAGAATATAAATTGCGGTTCTCTTCTATTACTGTGTCTGATACACATCAGGCTCTGTTAGATACTCACTGGTTTGTTATTAGCAACCTTAGTTGTCCTTGCCGCTCTGTTAACATAAGCTTTGAGTGATCTTAGGGTGGTGTACGCTGTAAACTGTAGTTTTCATGCACAGATACTGGTATAAGGGTAGGTTAGGAGGGTAGAGGGTGTTTTTAATGCTTCAGCTGAATATTGTTGGCATGTGCCGTCTTGATGTAGCATTTAAAACCGATTTTCATGGTATTCTACTTGGCCTGGCCAGGTGCCTAAAGAACAGCTTGCTGAAGTGAGAGTTTGGAGGACTGGAGCCCAGTGACCCTGCTTTCCTCTTCTCTGTTGCACCAGTAACGCTCCTGTACACGGTACCACTCGTGCTGCGAGGGGATACCAGGATGCCAAACGTAGTTCATGGCTCCTTTCTAGTAGCTTATAGCTCCCCGATTCTGACGTTACATTTCAGTCCCCATAGAGTGCAAGTACCTGTTTCTCTTGCTTTTTCACTTTTCTCTTCACAAGCACTCAAAGGTAGCCAAGCATATTCATTACTTTTGGTTGTTTAAATGTCTGTCTCTTGGGAACACGACCGCCAGATGCAGGAATATATCCTACTACAAAGGCCTCATCTGAAATTCTTTTCATTGTTTGTCTTGTGCCAAAGCATAAACTTCCTCTGTGAAGGATGGGATGTTTAATGGAAACATTGTTAGACTGTCATGGTGTTTTAATAACATTTCTAATGTGTCAAATCCCCAGTGACTTTAAACTACATTGCAGACTCGACTCAGCTCCTCTGTGACCTGGTATGGAGACAGTATTTAGTCTTGTTTTACACTTCAGGGCCACGTGATGCAGAGGTAATGTGCCTTTGTCAAGGTCGCCAAGGTCTTGGTAGTGCTAGTAGCTTTTTCTAGAAATTTTCTTGCAAGTGTGGGTGGCAGCCCCTGGGTAAGACAACCTTGCATTTTAATGTTGCGCTTTTTAGTCTGGGCATCAGCTGTTGCTTCCCTGAGGATGCAGGGACAAATATCCTGCTATAGCTTGGTAGTAAAATGAGGCTGTGGGATTTATGGAATTGCTGCTCACTTCACATAATGCTTTCTGATGTGTTTGGTGCTGAGCTGTGTTCTGCTGCCTTAGTCCATATGGTTGGAGCAGATTTGATTTTAGTTTTTCTTAATTTAATTCTGCATGCTGTCAGATGTACTTTGTTCTGTATATTGTGTCTGCACTTTTATAGTAAACTCCCTCCTGTTTAGTGCTTTTGGTGAAAATTTTCTCTCTAAGTCTGAACTATATTAGGTTTTCACTCCTGTGCGCATTTCTGTGAAATATTCTTAGGATGGTAAAGACTTGAGAGACATTGTACATCAGCTTCAACTCAACTTTCAGGACTGAGTTGTTTTTTTTTTTTTCCTAGCTTTCTGAGTTTTATAAAAAAAGAACCCTTCGTAATTCAGCTGTATATGCCCTGACCTCAGGCGTTTACTGCTGAGAAAAAGGGCAGGTAGAATTGAACTCGTAAATACTTTCGCCCAACAACTTCTACTTTTCACTGAAACCTGAACCTGTCCTGAAAAGAAGGTGGTTACTACCCACTTAAGGCAGAGTATTGAGAGGTGTTGGTGATTTTGCTTCAGCTGTCTGGTGGAAGATGAACCCTCATCATAGATGTGAAAAAATTATTTCTGGTCTGTTTCAGATTTTCAAAGAACACTGAAAAGCACTCAGCGCATCCAGAATTGCACCCTGCGGTATGTCTGTTTCCAGAGCTCGTGAGGTAGTTTGCAGACTTGCCCTCTAGACAACAGTCTGCTCAGCAATTCACTGAAGCACCAGAATTTGCTCAGCCAGCTATCTTTGTCCATCTGCTTTCCATACACTGTACAAGCTGATAAGCAACAGCTTGCAGTAGTCTTCGGGGGGAGGCCAGGCTGGAGTGTTGCTTGGAGTCTAGAGACATTGTACTGGGCATATGCTGAAGTCAGCAACACATTCCAGTGCCCTTCTCTCTGCCTGGAATTGCCAAGTTACAGTTACCAGAGAAGACAGCAAACTGAAAATGTGAAATGTAGGAGTCACAGGGAAGAAGAGTATGTGAAGATAGCTGGAATTTAGTTTGAAGAGAGAACTAATTTGAAATAGATAGATGATCTGGAAATGTGTCTCATAAAAGTCTCTCTAGCTTGCCATCTGCTGACTCAAAAAGCATATTATTATTATTATAGAAAAGCAAAACAAAAGGACCTCACAAAGAGTCTGGCTGCTTCTGGAGATGGCAAAAGGCTATTAAGTGTGGAAAAGCTTACAACTAGCTCATAGAATAAATAGTGCCAAAGCAGTAATCTTTGCTTATTTTTCCTCCCAGCTGCCCCTGCTTGGCTTTTGGGATCTCTTGAGAGAGGAATCTGGTCCTATGCAAGAACACCGCCTTCCTTGATCGCTGCTGGGAAGCAATTCGGTGGAGTGTTAATACACCTGGGTAGGGTATATAGCCTTAGTGATAAGAAGTGGATCCTTCAGGGTTTTCATTAGCTTGCTTTTCCCAAGTATTTTTAGTATGACTGCATTTAAACTCTCTTGGGCTTTCTTCCTTGGCTCTTTAGCTGTTGGAGCAGACAGGCCCCTGCACTATATTCTTGTGTGGCTGCTTTTTGTTTTACCAAATTCTACATCCTAAATTCAGTGGTGTGAGAAACAACCAACCAACCATTACATGCTTGCTGCCAAAGCTATTGGTCCTGTAAACGTGCTTCATTTCTTCTTAACTAGGAAAATAGTGAAGCAGGATTTGTTGCCTTTCCCCTGGCATGTTCAAATCTGGATGGGATGCAACATTTTAATTTTCCCTGTCACACCCCTGAGGTTTAAGCATCTACAGGGCCTTCAAGTCCTCTCACCTATCCCTCTGCTGTTGCCAAACATGCTTTTAATATCTTAACAATGTCAGGATTCTCTGACAGACAATGTGCAACATATTGCTAGAGAAGGAGGATCGACATAGAGGAGAAAAGGAAAACATTTGAGCGTGTGTGTCAGTCTGCAGAAGTTTACTGACTGGGTTTCCCGTTGCTACAAAACGTTGCTGAAAAGCTGATGCAACAATATGCGCAGTGAAAGGAAAACAGGAATTTTCTGCAAGGACTAGAGCGTCTTGCTATGCAATGAGCTTATGCTTTCCTCTCTCTCGCATTACCTGCTCTGCTACTCTGCTCTTCTCTTGTCTTACAGGGCGTTTGTTTGCAGTTCCTTATGCTGCCAGTGCTGGTGTTTGTTTCCTGGTTTAGTACAAGAGGGCTGCTCTTGCAGGATCTTCAAAATGTTCCACTGCTGTGAAAAGCAGTGCAAGGGCAGCAAAGGCGGTGTGGATGATTTCAGCTGAACATTCTCACAAGTCTTACATCTTCAGTTTGTTATAATGTGCTTGCCTGTTTTTAAATAACAACTTAACAGTTGTTGTCACCCAAAGTCTTAGTTCTTGTGCAGCGTGACACATTCAGGATCCAGGGCTGTGCTGGGGATTTCAACAGATAATTACTTTTTGATAATTAAATACAGCGTGTTTGATTCCTAATGTGCATGTGACTTAAAAATAGAGACTTCTTGAGCTGGCTTCGTGCAGAGCATATTTGAGATGCTGGATTTCCCGTCTTCCTCGTATCAGAAACAGGTTGCCAGGTGGCTGACAAACCACACTCAGATAAGCTCTAACTGGCATGGGAAAGCCGTTACATACGTGTGGGCACATTACACATTACTGCTTTCCACAGTGACATCTGCTTGTTGTTCAGGAATAAATGGTTCGGTGACTGCCTCCCCATCTTGAACCCTGCTTGCTTTAATCAGTGGTTTGACTTAATGTGCTGCATTGAACACTTATTGGAGTTAACATGCCGTTTCTTCTGGTTTCAAGTTGTTTCTCTCTCTTTGCAGGTGAATTACAGAAAGTGACTCCCAGAGCATCTTGGCTGTATGAACTCTTGAGCTGTCAAGGGACTGAGAGGCTTATGAAGAGGTTCTGTCAGGCAAAACAGTGCTTAGCAAAGACACCGAGGAGGAGGGAAAAGGAGAAAGGGAGGGAGAGAGAGCTGAAACACTAACAAACCATGGTAGGTATTTGTCATCTTTCATAGGGTTGCATTAAAAATATTCTCTGCTGACAGGCTTGCACAGGGCCTGATAAAACCAGAGTAAGGGGATTTTCTGACCTTGCGCTGAATTAGAGATGGTGCTGCGTGCTTTGAGCAAAGCAGATGAGGTTTGATATATTGTCAGCCTCTTAAAACCAGAGGGTTGTCTTGTGAGCCTGCATTACATGAATTATTAAATATGGACGAAGGGGATGCTCGTAAGGTATTCTAATAAAACTGGCATTAGCAAGCTGTAGCAAACAGCATGGGTGACCTTGAACTTGCAGATTGCATAACCAAATGCTGATACTCTCCTTCCACCTCTTCCTCACAAAAGCGAGTGTTGATTTTTTCGTATTTGTGTGTGTGATTGAATGTGGTTCTACGCACTTTGTTAATGGTGTAGATGAAATGTGTGTAGTCGTATATACTTGGTGTATGTTGTTTAAGTGAGGAGTTATTTCTAATCTGCCTGGTATTGGTTGCAAACTGGGAATGCCTGAGATGTTGAATTGGTAAAGCTGTGCAAGTATGAAGTATTGTGATGGTAAGATTCTGAAGAGATGTTCAAAAAAAGGCAATAAACCTATCCGGTTCCTGAAAAATAACTGTGGTGAGCATATTTGTATGTTTTAAAGTCCTCTAAGGTTATTACTGAGAGAATGGAAATGAGAATAAATGCAATAAATTTTAAATACAGTTCTCTCACATTTGTGTAGCTGATTGCTGCTGATAGCCTATGTGTTTGTATTTATATTAAAAAAAAAAAGACCTAAAATGAGACTTTTACCTGTTACAGATCGCAAAGGGAGGAAGAACACTTGACAAAGCAGAGTTGTCAATATCTTGTATTTTAAATAGTGTCCGTTTTGCTATTATTTTTGGCCTAAATTGTAATGAATAATTGATCTTGTTGGTCCCTCTTCATTAGAAAACAAATATCTTCTAATTTAGGAGTTACTCATTTGTTCCCATTTGTTTTTCCTAATTGACATTTCATGAAATAAGCGATGGTGGGGGTGAATTAATAAATCCAGCTTGTCAGTTTTCACTGCTGAACCGCAGCTTCTTTCTGTATCCGTGTTGCGGATAAGCCACAAGAGGGACCTCCTGGAAGCATTTTGCAACCTATGAAAGTACTGGGGATAATACCAGACCCCAACTGATGAGTTTCTTTGACTATGTGAATTGTCCGACCGGGTGGGAGCACAAAAGTTAGGAGAGGAATGATGTCACATCGACCTTCAATGGAAGGGACCTGGTGAATGCACTGAGCCAGGAAATCGTGACCAGTTCCTTAACAGGGGTTCAACCCAGAGGCCTTTGAGATCCTTCAAAGGCCTTTGTTGTCCCTAAGAGTGCGTACTGTTACGGACGCATGAAGTAGGGGTGAAAATGAAACCCACATAAGGTATTTAATGTGTAGGAGGAACAGAGATTTTTGGTTCATGATTCCAGGTTCTGGGAGGCTTTCAGCTGTGACTGGTGTGTCTGTAGAGAGCAAGACTTAGACCTGCTCTTGCCAGAGGTCTGTGCTGTGATCACAGCTGGTCTGGGTCACTGTTAGATCAAATAAGTCTCATCTGGATAGCATGTGACAAACCATAGCTTCCTAGCACAAGTTACTCAACCACTTAAGTTTATCTTCCTCAACAGTATCGCTTGGGACTTTGAGTTTCACTGCAGGCTCTTTTAATTAGCACTCTAATCTCTTCCTATTCTGTCAATTTCTGAGGAAATTATTTCGGTCTTTTCTTACCAGCTTATCTCTATCCTCATCTTCATTCAATGCTTTGTAAATCCCTGTGCAGTTTGCTAAGCCTCTCGTGGCAATAAGCATTGCCTCTGACTTCATCTGCAGCAGTAACAAAACCATAAGGGAATGCCTTTTTAATCGTCCTGTTCTAAGGTGTGTTGCCATTGTCTCTAGCTTAAATTGAGAAAAGAGGGCTGCACTCAGCTCTTCAAGAATGTGCACAGTTGTATTTAGAGAGTATAAATGCCTGTTACAAAACAGGAATTTTTCCATGTTCTTGTCTGCCTTCTTTTCCACGTGCTTTACTCAGTCTGCTCTCAGCCTGGAATACTTAAGTTCTAAATTTCCCTACCTTGAAATGAGGTTACCTTTTGGGGTAAGGACCCTGGCTTGTCTCTTTGCTCTGAGCTATCCAGCTGCTGAAGGTTGACAGAAGCCAACAAAGATGGCTGAAATTCAGGAACTCCTTAATTCCTGCAAGTATTCCAGGGTAGGGAAGCCCCTCTTTCTTTCAGTACTATTGCTCACGGCTTGTATCTCCATGAGACGTAGGTCCTTCAGGCAAGATCAGCACCTAAGTGATTTCTCACTGACTTTGAAAGCTTAATCCAAATAGACAAGCTAGTCAAAGGATGAGGGAGGTCAGAGACACTTAATAGTAAAATGAGTTGCCCAAGATCCTAGGTTGTCTGTTGCAAAGCTGGGAATGAAACTCGGGGTTTTTTGGTGCCCTGCTTCAGCACTCTAACCTTCTGCTTAGCCAGCCAGACCAAAAAGAAGCCTGGGGGGGAGGGCAGGGAGAAGTGAGAAAACCAATGAAAACGAGAAAAAAGAAAATTAGGGGGTGAAGTTATGAAAGGACAAGATGTAGAAACTCCGTTTCTAGCCATTGCAAAGAGAGTAATGCATGCTACAGGTCTTGACCCTATTTTGTATTCTCCATAACTGTATATGGGAGTATGGAGACTTGTCTAGTCCCAGACTGGAGTTCTCCCTTTTTCTGATTTGTGACTAGCACGCAGTGTCACAGCTTCCGCTTACGATGGGCATACCGGACAAAAGATGAATGTCAGCTTGCTTAATTTCTATGTGTCTGTAGCAGCTGATCTGGTATATCGTCTAGACTTCTTGTAGTCACGTGTGGGTGGGTGGGGAAACCTACCTCTGAAGCACAGTTTATCTCATCCTAAGGTAGACATAAACATAAACTCTGCTGCAGATGTGCCCGGTAGACATAGACATGAACTGCGCTCCACATGTGCCTATTCCTCCTAGTAGCCAATAAAAAGATTCTAGAAGAGTTGAATTTAGGCATCAAATATTAGGTGCCATAAAACCCACCCAATATTTTACCAGCTTAATGCTGTTTTTTGCACTGGTGCTTGGTTTCTGTCTGTCGTCTTTTTTAAATTTATTTGACTAAAGATAAGAAATTACTCCTGCATGATTATAAGCAATGGTCATCATAAAACACTTTCCTACACCTGGCGGGGAGGATTCCCACTCAGGCAGAGTCCTTCGATTGATAATCCAATAACTTTGTTCTTTTTTTCCCCCCCCTGTTTCCCACTTCATAACAGAGATCTATCCGATCTTTTGCTAATGATGACCGCCATGTTATGGTGAAACATTCAACCATTTATCCATCTCCAGAGGAACTTGAAGCTGTCCAGAACATGGTATCAACAGTAGAATGTGCCCTTAAACATGTCTCTGACTGGATGGATGAAAAGAACAAGTCTACAAAATGTGAGGGTGATGTGGAAGCAAAGGAGGAAGCTGCAGAAAGCAATGCCAAGTGAGTGAGTTGAGCCTCATAATGTGTTACTGTACTGCTGTGAATGGGCTCCTTTCCTTCTAAATAAGAGTCGTAGTGTTACTTGATTCTGTTGCATACGAATGCTCATAGGAGGAAGCAGTTATATTTGGACTTTCTGAGTTGGGAGCATGTAGAGTGACTGCAGGGAATAGTAATAAGCCCAATGTGGGCAGCAGTTGCTCTCCATTTCATTATTTATTTTACTGTGATGTTGTGAAGTTGCATTTAGCAGACAAACTTTTCAGCAATTACAAGTGAATTTATGTCCCTGTAACACAGGCATGCAAATCTACAGCTGTGTAGCTTAGGGGCTCCTTCAGTTTAAGACACACAAAAAAGATTTTTATAAACTTTTGTTGTTTATCTAGCAAACTAACTTTTCTAAGGCTTCATTACCTTCTATTATAGTTGCAGTTTATCCGCACTAGGCAGCTAAGCCCCGCGCAGCCGCTCGCTCGCTCCCCTCACAGGGGGACGGGGGGGAGAATCGGAAGGGTAAAAGTGAGGAAACTCCTGGGCTGAGATAAAGACAGTTTCCCGGGCAAAGCAAAAGCCGCGCGCAAGCAAAGCCAAGCAAGGAATTCATTCCCCGCTTCCCAGGGGCAGGCAGGGGCTCGGCCACCTCCAGGACGGCAGGGCTCCATCGCGCGCAACGGTGAGCGGGGCAGACAAACGCCGTCGCTGCCGACGTCCCCCCGTCCTCCTCCTCCTTCCCCCAGCTCCGTCATACGGGATGGAATATCCCTGGGGTCAGCTGTCCCGGCCGTGTGCCCCCCGAGGCCTCGTGCCCCCCAGCCTGCTGGCTGCTGGGGCGGGTGAGAGGCAGACGAGGCCTTGCCCCGGTGTCAGCCCTGCTCAGCAGGAACCAAACGGCCCTGCGTGACCAGCACTGGTTCCAGCACAGATCCACAACACGGCCCCGTGCTACCTACGGCGGAGAAAATTAACTTTACCCCAGCCCACACCAGTACAATTTTGCAGTTCTCTACTGAGTGGAAAATCTGTTTGCTGTATGTCCCAGTCTGTTCTGACGTGGTGCCAAGTTTTATTGTTCTAGCGTAACTCCACTAGTAGAGGAAGAAGCAGGAATAACTGGCGTGCTTTTTTTTTTTTTTTTAAAGTTTCTTAGTGTAAAACTTTTTTACTTGGGCATTTCTGGCTCTTCAGTGCTTTGTGGATAATCTGTTTCACGTGCTCTCCAACTTGGGTAAGTATCTATCCAGGTTACAGATGAGAAAATGAAGCACCAGGAGACCAATAGCCAATTTGTCATGACTTGAAAAACCCAACTTCCAGTTCTTTGCTCTTCCTGGGATATACTACTTCGCCACTGAACTTCTGGGAACTTAATCTGGTTACATCTGTAGTGTAACCCGCACTAGAGATGTAGTCAAAGGACTCCTTCTGTTTTCCTTTCTGATGATGCATGGAATATTAAGAAAATCTGCCGCTACCTGGGCTTTGCCCAGGAAATTCTGATATTAAAACTGATAGAGAAAGTGTAGTCTTTTTCATAGATTTTTATTATATTTTCTGACACCTTTTATGGCAGTGAAAGGTTTATTGTGAGACCTTTTTTAATTTTTGGTGTCCTGGTAAATGATATGTATGTCAAGTTGTTTATTTTTTGGGATGGTAGAAGTATAGCCTACTCTAGCAGTAATAGATGGAAATACAGACCCCGTATATGGTATACTTTTGGAGCAAGATAAAATTCAGTGCAGGTAATGGAGAAAGATCTAACTCTGAATCGGGAAGACTGTATCAGTTTTTAAACTGAAAATATAGCTTACTGGCTTAGTATGAGAGAGACAGTGATTACAGTTGTATTTATCAGTTATTCCTAAATGCATAATGACATATGTCTAAAAATTAAAAAGTGAAATACTGCTTCCTATTTCATCGTAATAACATGGTGGTTAGTTATTTTCAAGTCTCATAAATTTTTAGAGTAGCATTGAGGAAATAAGGTATGAAGCCCTGCCATACCTCACTGTCTGGATGTACTTCAATTAATATAGCACATTTCTGGTTTCTAAAGTGAGGAAATTCGTATGGCTGGGAGGAGCAGAAAGCATTCATGACTTGATCTGGTTTCCCAACAGTGTTGCAGATTCCACAGAAATTTCCTCAAGTATTAGTAGTGTTTTTCCACCGGTTTCTTTCTTAACATTTAGAGCTTGTCTTTGATTATCTCTAAGATGAGGTTTTGGGCTTGGGACCTACTGAAAGAAACTGCTTGCTCTGTGTGGAGTTTAAATGCAGTAGCACCTACTCGGAATATGCTGATCCACATAGGAGATGTTCAGCAGCACGAAGACCGCTGTGTGATAGCCTTGGAAAAGTAAATACTCAAATGGTCCCTCATTTTGATGCCTGTGGCTTTCTGTGTTCCCTAATAAATATGTAACAGACACAGGTTCGATCACTGGCATTTTTGTGTAAGGCCGAGCTGTGATATGTCACTTTTTTTGGTGTGAAATGTATTCAAATAGAAATAGCAAAACACTTGAAGCCACGAATATTTTTACATAAATTATCATATAAATTGGTTTAAGACAGCATGATTGTATTGACACCAGAGAATAATTGTAGTGGATTGATAGGCTGCTTCTCCACAGATGGACAATGAAGTTTTGTCATCTTCTCAAGGAAGGTGTTTAAGACCAGTGTTTGCTGAAGAACAGTCTTTCTTGATATGCAATGTGCTGTATGTTTTCTTGGTGACTTCCTAATGTTACTGGCGACATTTTTAGGTGTCTTGTGAGGTGGGTAAAATGGGTGAATAGATTCTCAAAAAAAAAAAAACAAACAAAAACAAACAAACAAACAAACAAACACCCACAAAAAACCCCACCTTGGTTTTTTGTTGGGTTTTTTTTTTTTCCCAAAATCTGAGCCTGCAGGAAATGCTTTTGAGACAATTGGATAGCCTTGCTTTCACATGTGTGTGTGCAGGATTTCTCATGCTTGTGCTCTGTTACAAATTTAGAGTACAGTTTTGTAAACATCAGTGTATTATTTATCCATATAAAATAGTTTGTGTATTTATGCATTTGTTTGGGACAAATGATTTTACTAATCACTTCACAAGCTAAAAGGGGCTTACATTGCAGAAAAATATATAACTTAAAATATCTTGTGCTAGTTACAGACCATATCTAAAGGAGTTTCACATTTTCTCACGTGTTTGCATCCAGGTGCTGCTCAGGTAGCTTAGTTCCAGGGTGGGAGTTGAGATCCTGTTTACTCTTGTAACAGTTTTTGTTGGTTTGCTTCTGGCTATTCCAAGGACAGTAGCTAGTTTGAGATTGCGACTCATTCCCTCTGTCATTCCTTCTTTTCTTCTGTCTATTGTTGAAGCACCTGTTCCTGCCTTTCCATTTGAAATACGCAGGTAAAGACAGTACAGTTACTAGATGAAGGTACTGCCGAGTGAAGCTTAGGACCTATGTGATAACCTTTGATCACAGTGTGCCTGCTTTCTGGGTTTGGGTTTTTTTTGTTTTGTTTGGGTCTTTGTTTGTATCCAGTCCATCCCTCTGGATGGTAAGAATGCTGGGAACAGGGATGCCGCCGTTGTGGCTGAGGTGGTTTACCACCTTCACTGATGATGCGCTTTCTGGGTTTTGTGACGGTGTTGTCACTAGTGAGATGCATGGTGTGGCAGTAGCTGGTGTTGAACTGTCAAAGATGCATTTCTTGCATTTTTCTCGATGTTTTTAACCAATCATAGTCTAGTAAACTGACTTTTTGTTGCAGTCTTTCTCCCAGTACTCAAAACTAAAATCTTCTTATGTTGCTTTGAAAGTTATGTTTACTGTGGCTCTCGCATGTTCCCCTAAACTTCAGCGGGAGAGTAAAAACTGGTAGTCAGCCCTCTATTCCTGTAGGTTTCAGTGGTAAGACTTGTTGAAGGAATTGTACCTGGAAGACTTTTTGAAATTGGAAGCTTTCCTGAAATGTCAGTTTGTAGTATGGGCTAAAACTTCAGAAGTTGGTTGTATAATTTTAAAGATAAAGGCTTGTATGGATCAACTACAAGAAACACTGAAAAGGTGTGTGCCCATGTTTGAAGCTGGAGTGTCACTAAGACAACTTGGATCACTTCTGAAAAAGGATTTCTACTGGAGAGCTCCTCGCAATTAACTGCTCTACTCTTTGGGTAGATCTGCAGATAGTGAATTTGGGCTTTTTTGAGCTTTGCGAAGCTTTGTGACTTCAGCTAGGCAACTTCTGCATTTGTATGAATTGCAAATCAGTGCTTTGATTAATTTTTTTCATACGAGCTACTTGCATAAAAGGAGTGTATGCTTCTCATTTTCTGATCAGCGATATGCCACTTTAGCAGAGTCACCAGTCTCATCCGTTTATCTCCTCGCTGTGCTGGGATAATAAAAGTGTTTTGAATGTGTGAAAATACCATTTTATTTACTCCAAATTGTTTCGTTTCCAGGGATCAAGGTGGTCGGACATTGTGTGGTGTTATGAGAATTGGCTTGGTTGCAAAGGGCTTGCTGATAAAAGATGATATGGATCTGGAGCTGGTTCTCATGTGCAAAGAAAAGCCCACAAAGACCTTGTTATGTATAGTTAAAGACAATCTCCCAGCTCAAATTCAGGTGAGTTAATTTAGGGTAGTCCTCTAACAGTGGCTGATAGCACTGCACGGTGTGCTTGGGTAAAGGCTGGAATCTGTTCCCAGAAGACAGACAAGTGATACAAAGACATATGCTTTGAACATAGGATGACATCTAGGGTGTGTGACGTGTTTAATGTGGTGACGTGAAGTAGCTCTTCACAAAATTTAACAGCGTATTCCTGTTGTAGCCTAATCCCTATTTGTGATGTCAGTTTTCCTATGATGGCAGCTAACCTTTCTGTTTGGTAACTAACCCGTATGATTTTTTGCTCTCTGGTCCATCCACTAACGTGAGCTAAATTGCAGTCGCAGAAATCCTCCCTGCTCGAGCACGTGAATCGGTCTGTATTGTTGTCCCCTGTCCCCCTGCCTGAACCTTAAGTTCTACATTGCAGCTGCTTCGCTTCGCTTGGGCTGTTCCAAGATAAATGCCTCTGTACTTCTGAAGTGAGAACAAGTCGCTCTAGGTGGTCACTCATTTTAGCTCATGTTAATCATGAGCTCATAATTCTTTTCATTTATGGCTATTTAATTCTGATGTTGGCAGCCAGCAGGCAACACTTACGGCTGATATTGGTCTCTTTAAAGCAACTGGGGATAACACCTTTGTGACAGAGTTCTGAGTAATGAGTCCAGCTTCCAGACTGACACACACTGTTGCCAAGAAACTGTGCCCTGAAGTATTCCACTGCAAGTGCCTCTCTCCAGACTGTGTCCAAATTTGATCTGCTTTTCTCCTGATCTGCTTTGCTGCCTTGTGTTTATTTCCACATAGACAGTATGTGTTTTACCATTCTTGACAGCTGTTTGTTCTCACTGCTCATTTGTTCACATAAAGGGCTTGTTTTAATGAGATAACGTGCCTGCAGATGTGGCCCTATCCATAGCTGAAAATGCTAAGAAACTATGGAGTAGTAAAGAGCAAACTTCACTTGTTTGAAAACGATAGGGATGTGTGGAGTAGTAAAGAGTAACTTTTACTTGTTTGTAGTGAGGCATGAGGTGAGAAGGGTTGAAAGTGATAAGAAAAGTTAGCATATGCTTCAAAAACAGTGAGAACGGCAGAACAGACGTAACTAAAGGATGTGAAGACTGCAGTAAATTGAAGGGACACGTAGGTAAGATCCTATGGGGAAGCATTGTGAGGGCAAGGAAAACAGGAGGTAAGAGGAGCCTGACCCGTGAAACAAGCTACAACTACCGTGGGCATAAAAGACAGTGAGAGGTTCTGCGGACACCTGGATCCAGGAGGGAGAAGGAAGGTGTGGGCCCGTTAGTGGACAGAAAGTGCAAATGAGCCACAGAGATGTTAACAGCTTCTGCTTTCTTTCTTTGAAGGCTAGTAGTGAGCAGATGCTTAAACGTTTTCATCCCAGCAACAAAGGAGCTAGAGGAGTGCAGATCGCAACAAGGAAAGAAATTAGAATATACGTTAGATATGTGCTAACCACCGTATGGTCTTGCTGAAACGAACTCACAAATGCAAGGAATAGCTTCAGGCCTTGGAACCATCTGTGCTTATCTTTGCACTTTTGGAGGCTGAGAGAGGTCTCAAAGGACTCCTGAAAGACCTGCAGATACAGATCACTTGAGATAACTCTGACACGATGCACATTAATGGAACAAATTATAAGGTAGCTTGTAGTATTACCTACAAAAGAAACCTAAATAAAAAGTTTAGTGAAAACAGTTTAAAAACCACTCGATTTATTGGTGTGCTGTCAAGAGAGGAAGGTCAGGTTTTCCAGGCGTTGTCAAGGATCTCTCCTGGGGCTGGGATTAATGAATGAAGCAGGTGACAGTGGGGTCTTGCATCCAGTGTCAAGTGCTGTGTGGAAGGGGAGCGAGAGGGGTGGACGGACAAGTTGCAGAAAAACAAACAAGTGAGAATGAGCACCTAGAAAACAAAGTAATGAAAATGATCTGGTTTGGAAAAAGTCGAGACTGAATGCAGGTGTAAGTTTCAAGACATTCCTTGTTATGTCTGAAGGGGCAGTGATGGAGTATCACACGTGGGATACTGTACACGTTGGAACTGTAGCAAGGGACAATTTTGTTGCAAAACAGGTCATCTAAATTATGTGTGTGGCTGAGGGTCAGAATAGACTATTTGGAGAGGTGGTGAACGCTCTGTCAGTAGAGCATCTGAAGACTATCTTGGGGTTGGTGAGAGATGGCCAAGGTGCATTTGGTTGTACCTCGTGGCAGGCGAGCTGGTGTGGCTCCTGCACCGGAATCTGTCACCCATTTGCCCCGATGGTTACAGCTGTGTTGGTCATGCTGTGTACGAGAGCTGTTACATTTAGGGGCAGCACTGCCAGAGAAGTGTGTACTTACTAAGAACAAAAGTTGCTGGTGGTATTTTGCACGTTAGCAGCTATGGAAGTCAGCTTCTGTCTTCATTTTTATTTTTTTTTTAAAGTGGTAATACAGTGGGGCTACTTAGTATTCTCATTAAATTTGCTGCAGACTTTTTTTCTTAAGTATGTTACTGGGGGTTTTTTTGTTTGGTTTAATGAGGGAGGCAAGGCCTTATTTGTTGTTGCAATGTCTTGTAGGCTTCTCGCTAGTTAAGAGGCACGTGCACACGCAGAGATTCTGCAGTTTTTCAGTTGATGGGGAGATTCTTGAAATCTTTCTTGGTGACTTTCAGAAACTTACAGAAGAGAAGTATCTCGTGGAGGAGCATGTAAATGAGGCAGCTATTATTATTCGTAACACAAAGGAGCCCAAGCTAACTTTGAAGGTGATACTTACATCCCCTCTCATTCGAGATGAAGCAGACAAGAAGGAAGGAGGTACACAGAGCGTTTTAACTTGTTTTTAAGACTGTTCTATCTAAATGCCCGGACTGTGCAGCACAGGGTTAATTGGGAAGTAGGTTTTTAATCGTGCATCATGTACTAACTAGACTGGCTGTTGCCACAATAGGTTACATTGTTTGTGCCCTAACAAACAAGTGACGACAACAGTCACTTAATTTTCATGTAAATACGTGTAGTTTTCATTTGCAAGCAATACTGCTACAGTGTTAACTTTGACATACAATTAGATCTTAGTTCTCCTTTCTTTCAGACTTGCTAGTTAATTCTGGAGCACCCCAGCGCTGCACAGTCTTGTTTTCAAATTAAGTCAGTCAAGTGGGATTGGTTCGTAGTGTCTTGAAAAACTCATAAAACCGTTTCTCTCTTTACATTTAAAAAAAAACCTCTCCTGCAAAGCTCGCAAGTATGTCATCCTGGCCCTCAATTTTTATTAATTGATGATATGTGTGTGTATATTTCTAGCTGTAGGAATTTCCTAACTGGGATACGGTTGAAGTTCCAGTGCTATAATACAGCACTTTAGCTTCTGAATTGAACGTTGTACCTCATGTCCTTAGAGCAAAATAGATATAGAAAACTGTAACGTAGTTTCTTTCCGTTCCTTCTCCCTAAGTGCGTGATGTCCGAAGTAGTTGTATGTCCCTTGTTAAAGGAATGTTGACTGGTGGTATCAATGAGGTTGGAAACAAACCAAGAGAAATAGAGAAGAGCAAATGTAGCCATACTTTGTTTTATTTTTAAAATCTTGTCAGTAATTTCTGCTTCCGCTTCCCAAACCTATCCCTAGAAACTTTGCCACCGGATGATGTCAGACCTTTGACCAACTGGCCACTCTCTGTCATGACAACTGAGGCAGCTGGGCCCGTGTGGGCTAGGGAACTCCCTGTCGCTCTTTTCCCATTTCTAGACTTGCCACAAGTCCTTTGCTTCCTCCCTTCTCCACCCGAAATACCCACACAATGAGAAACATTGGTCAGTTTCTCTTCGTTTTTGTTTGAGGCAACGCAGGAAGGATCCCTTCTCAAATGAAATGTTAATGCTTTGGCAGCAGTTGGATGCAGCAAAATCTTACAAAACAGATGAATGGCAAAGACTCCCTAATTGCAATGTCTGTTTATTCTCAAATTAGCAACCATGCTCTCTTGCAAGACCACAAAAAATAAATTGCATGTTACTTCAGTTGTTCTTCAACTTCCCATAAGACACTGAGGTAGCCCGGCAGATGTTGCAGCCGATACATGTTTGTGAGAAAGAGCACAAAGTGCAGAACAAATTTGAATGGTAAAGGATCCGTAAGATTCTCACAGGGGATACAGTTCTGCACAAAGGCTTCCGTCCAAGTATTTTCTTGCAACGAGTGATGCCGTTGCGGCAGTAAACCTGGTTTTCCTGAGTTCATCTCAGACTGAGTGAGGATTTGAATTTTTATGCTTCCCTGTATTTAAAATGTAGGTGTTATATTTTGGTTTTAGTATCTTAAGATATTTTCAAAATTCTGTACCCGCCTCCCCCCCAATTTAAAATGGTTTAACTACCTCTCTCGGAGTGGTGTTAGGCTATCCTTCCTGAACAGCTGATGAGGACAATTAATAGGGCAATGGATCTTGTTTTAAAGCCCGGGTTCTTTGACATCGATTCGTCACAAATGAACAGAGACATTTACCATGTTCCTTCCCAAAGGTATGTGAAGCCTTATGCAGATGTCACTAAGTAAACTAAAAGGCGGGAGGGATACTTTTTTCCCCATGATATTTCCGATCATATTTAGGTCACTTTCACTGAGATTCAGAGCAAAAAAGTTTCATATCTGATATCAAGGGAGAATACTCAGAGAAACTGTCCGGTGAAAATAGCTTGCCCCCCAAAGAAAGTACGGCTGTATTTTTCAACACTCCTGAGTAACGCCACCCCAACGTAGATAGACTTTCTAAGCAGTTTTAAAAAACTGGTTTATTCTGTACGCCCTTGTGCCCGAAGGAGCTCAAAACGCTTGCCGCCTTGCCTTTCATCTTGCGTGTAAGATGGGCCGCGGGGTTCCGGGCGCTGCGCCGGGGAGCAGGGCCTGCGCGAAACTGACCAAGGTTTCAGCCTGCGCTGTGATCAGCACTAACCCGTCCTCTAACCAACCCGCCCAGGGCAGGCGACACGGACCTCGGGATCGGCGCTCCCATTTGTTCTGTGGGAATGCTGTGTGTGCCTTCATGCCCTGAGGTCAGAATGTACCGACAAAACATTCCCGGATTTCTCTTCAGTCCCCACCTCTTTGGAAAAGTGCTCATGTTTAAGACGTGGTGTTTGTCCTATTTGTTTTTGCTGCTCGTTAGCAAAAATAAATAGTGGACGGGTGTGTGTGTGTGCATTTCAGTGTTTCTCACAAATGGCTATCCATAAAGCTCTGCTTTCTCATGTCGAGTCGAGAAGCCAAGCATCTAAAATTCCTGCATTTTGGACCAGTTTAAATTTTAAACTTCTTAAGAAACCGAATTTTTAGCCATAGCATCAAATACGAATTGGGCTTTCTAGACCGGCACCTTGTAGCTTGCAAATCCGTCGTTGCCGAGCGTACGGTAACAAGCGGCCTATGTAATAATAAGCAAGTTCATTTACCAAAGTGGGGCGGAAATCAACCTTGCCCTGGAGCGGCTGCTGCACGAGCAGTCTGCCGCCGCTGCTGCTGCCGCCGCCTTTGCTGGGCAGGCGCAGCCAGTGATGCTCCAAAGGTGCCAGGTGCCTTTGAAGGGGCAACAAGGCACAGATTGGCCTTGCCGCTACGGAGAAGACAACGCTCCTCGTATGGCTGGCTGCAAATGAGTGAAGCTGGCAGCTACTGTGTGAAGAGAATATGTACAGCAAGCGGGGAGAGAATTACCGAAGGATCAGTTCTGTGTTGCGTAGCGTGAGCTGATGTCAGGGCCTTATTATTAACTGTTTATTAAACTCCTTGTATCGTTGCCCTTGGTAAAACCACAAGGAAGAAAAGTAAAGCTTTGCAATCACGTTTAAAAGTTTCGATTGGGTCTCACTTTCCTGACTGGCAGAGCATGAAGAAACATGCCATTCTCCTGAGGGTGTCGAAAGGGAGCCTGCTGCAAGCTGCTCGCCCTCTTCACTGCCTGTTCTCTTCATCTTTCTGTTTAATAGAATCTTGCACCCAAAAGCTGGCTGACTGCAACATCTGCGAAAAGTGCTCGGGACACTAGTGCTGAATTTGCCATTGGCAAAATTCTCCGAGAGATTTGCGATTTAGACCTTTGGAAATAGCTTTAATCCTGTAGGAAAAAGTACGATTCTAACTTGTTGAAACAAAGTAAATCTTACGAGGCTTTTCATTCACCCGAGTGACAGATGACACGGATTCGGTATATGTTTCGCAGTTTAAAGGAAAAATTAATTTACGTTGTCAATGGCTGCAACACACTTTAGCAAAGCCTTGTACAATACTACGTAAAAGCCCTAGGCATTGAGAGATCCAGTTCATTGCAACAAATTAATGATTTTGCAATCAGTCACCTTTGCCATTTCTAACATTTTAAAATAAGATTCTGATCATTCATTGACAGTAGTTGTTTTATACAATACGTGAGCTTTAAGCAGATGTTTATATTGTCCACAATAAAGTTTTCTTACGGAGCCACACAGACGTACGTTTAGTAATTGTGTACCACAAAATGTTACTCCTGAAAATAACGGGACTGCAAAGGAAATTCGGAAGCAAATCTTGTGTTCCAAAGTGATCTTTCGTGCTCATGGAAATCCAGTTCTTTGAGACTTTGCAGCTTTCCTTTGGAAAACAGGCAAGAGGAGTGATGAATGCCGATACTGTAATACTGTTGATGCAGGCAATGAGAAACAATGCAAATATCTGCTGTGAAGTTCATTGGGGTTAGAAAATAAGCTTATAGCACTTCAGTCTTCTGACAGCAGAGCCAGCAGGTGCGAACTGCAGCTACGAACTGTCAGACAAGACACCCGGTTCTGTTCAGTTTTACACTGGTTTGGGTTTGGGTTTTGGGGTTTTTTTTTTTGGCTTTGGGCTCTTTTATCCATCGTAACATAATGTGCTTTTACCAGAGTAGCCTTCCCATTGACTGGCACAGGAGGTGAAGCAACTTAACGTTAAAGATGCAATTGCACATGCAACCAATACCGTCCGAAGTAAGTTATGAAAATGTACTTGCAGATGTTACTAATAAGTTGTACTACAAACTGCTGGTACTTTTTTCTCCGAACTCGTCCTCATATTTTAAATGTCCTGCTGGATTTTGCTTATCTAGCATAGTCTTCAATTTGGAATGGATATTGTATTTCATTCAGACCTGCATAGGTGTGTCAAGACCTGGAGAATTGACCGTTATGAATGACAAAATACTACATTTCCAAATTAATTATTTTGAAATAAAGAGTAATTGTGTATTCGTAGGAAGCTTAACATATTAAAGGTTTTATTTGAGCCATGGATTCATTTAGTTCTTCCAATATGTTCTTCTCCCATCAGCTAAAAACTAAAATCTTTTCCATGTGATTTCACAGATATGCAAAATCTGTCATCTGTGCAGAGTTTCCAGGATGTTAGTAACATCTTAGGATTAAAAAAAAAAAAATTGGGGAAGAAAGGACGGATGCATAATGTCCCTCAACACAGAACCGGATGTGACTGCTAAAAGCAGCTTGTTGCATGCTGGATAAAAAAAGAGAAAGGGGCGGGGGGAGAAACAACAACAAAAAACAACCAGTGTAAACCTGTACAGAAGATATCAGTGTCTTGTCTCTCAAATCCTTCTTTGAATTTCCGCTGTTGATTTCAGTTGCTGTTGGGAAGAGAAGAGTTTTACAAGAGGGGACTGCCTCCCTGTTACCTTAATAATCTGGAAGTTACCAAACTTACTCATTTCTTTCCTATGTTCTGTTTATATGGAAGATTAATCAAACTGTAAAATTTCTTACTAGCATTTCTTATCAATTTCTTTCCTTGAATTATATTGGCTAGTACTGTTCATGCAGTAATATTTCTGATATATTCAGTGTTTGGGATTCTCAACAATTGCATGGACATAACATCATTTTCCACCTATTACAATTTTTTTATACTCTCCCAAGAATATTCTCCTCTTGTCAAAAGAAGCTCGTCTCTTTGAAATTCTGTGCCATTTTTGTGCACTTGGAATAAAAGTCGCAAAGAAGGGAAAGAGGGTGAAAAAAAGCCCGATACAACCCAATCAAGAAAAAAAAAAGTGCTATATAGCTATTTTCTGCCCTGAAATGTGTTCTACATTTTTAATAAGATCCCAGATTGTCTGTAGCAGTGGCCATCTTTATTATTACTGTTATTTTACAAGGAGTGAATGCCTTTGCTTCTGTTGCACATGTGCACATTTACTACCTTTAATGGCTTGTTTCAATTAAATAACACGGTGCACTTAAATTCTGGGAGTCTTATTATCTCATTGAGATGCTGCCGCTCTTTTTGTATTGTGACAGAAACCCCTTGGTCAAATTGTATCTGTCTCTTTTTATCCCATTTTTACCAGTAGATAATGTTGCGATGAAAGATCCTCCGGACTTATTGGACAGGCAGAAATGCCTGGAGGCCTTGGCGTCTCTGCGGCACGCCAAATGGTTTCAGGTTGGCTATTTGTTCTTACCTTGTTGTTATTGTAGCCTTACGAGGTTTAATTTGAGACAGTTTTAATTTTAATGCCTCTTTAATTTCTGACTAGTCCCTAATAGAGCAAAGGTGTAGAATTCCGAATTCTGTGCTGTACTGTCCAAGGGCGAACGTGACAGGTAGACAGCCAGCTGGTCTAGAGTTGTCATGAGGCTACAAAAGCAATCTTGACATTTTGCTTCCTTTTTTATGTCCCTCTAAATTGAAGTATTTTACTTTCCTAGAACTGTTTTTATTTTGCATGAAGCTGATTAAGTATTAAGTAATAATAATTTAAAAATCTATCCCAGGACTCTGTGCATTTAAAAAGAAAAGCAAAATTGAAGGCCAGGTTTTTGCAGGTGTATTGGAATCATTCTGTTTGTTTTAGGCCAGGGCAAATGGACTAAAATCATGTGTAATTGTCCTTCGTATTCTGCGGGATTTGTGCAACAGAGTCCCCACATGGGCACCACTGAAAGGATGGGTGAGTACAGAAAGAGTCGAAGGCCGCAAGGTCAGGTCTCCGATCTCCTCAGAATCGTGGCAGTGTCTGGATTGGAGAAAACAGCGCGTTGTATGAAACTCCTCCTTAAACCCCCCTTTTACTCCCCGCTGGCTTTACCTGGGTAGGCAAGCGCTCATGGGAAGGAAAGAGAGCGCGAGTATTTGTTCGGTCTGCGAGACGTACAGATACCATGGGAAGAGGCATAGTCTTGTGGGGCCTTGCGCATCCTCACGGATTTGCAGTAGAATCCCACTTGTTGCGTCCAAGCTTAGCCCTTTCACAAATACCCCGCTACCGTGACAGTGCTGCTCCTACCGGAGGATCCCATTTCATGTTAGCGGGTCTGGGGAGGGCCGACTCTTCTGCGTATCCAGAGGAACGCGTTGTAGGTCGGTGGAGGCAGTGCTTTCTCTCACGTAGCACTGGGAACCCTTTGAGAGGAGGAGAATCTGCACATGACTTGGCTTTAGGAGGCTCCTGCTTTTAGCCTTCCCGGGCAGTTAATGGAGCGCGGGTGCTTTCCTCAAAAGGTGACTCAGAGCAGGGAGCAAATACGTGTGCCATGAACTGTCCTCTGGGATGGATGTCGCTGTCAGTTAGACCTGTAGTGGATTAAAAATGAAGTAAGCTGACGTGAATATTCTTCCCTCCTGCCCCTCCCCATTTAACTGCAGTTACGGTTGCCCTTGTGTCCATACTAATCGTAATTTAATGTCTTCTAGCCACTCGAGCTCATATGTGAAAAATCTATAGGTACTTGTAATAGACCTTTGGGCGCTGGGGAGGCATTGCGACGAGTGATGGAGTGTTTGGCATCTGGAATTCTGCTTCCCGGTAAGGGGCCAAATTAACTTCAGGAACACACGAGGTTGATCGGACAGCCTTAACGTTTTGCTGTTGCTGTATGATTAGATGAAAAACGCCTGCCTTGAACTCCTGATCTGTAGTGGAGCTAAACAAATGGTTTCTTGTTGAAAAGAAAATTTTAAGAAAGGAAGTTGCGTGGTTGTAACTGATTGAGTGAGTACTTCCAATGCAGTAGAAGTTAATGGGGATTGTTAGGTTCGTTTATAAACTAGCCCCTATCTCATTAAGGCGTTGCAAACAAATGAATAGACCTAACAGCCATCTTCTTTCTATCGATTCATCGAAATCTTCGTAGCTATCCAAATTATTTGGGTGTTTAAACCTACTGGTTTTAGTTCACGCTGTCATACCCGTGCAGCGTTAACCCGGATAAGTGCCGTGGCCTTTGCTGCAAGGGGGTAAAACCTTGGGATGGCTTGCTTTGTACGATGCTTGAAACCCTTCCGTACCGGAAAAGGTGCGCTTCCCACTGCTGAAGACTGAGACTAGCTGTTGCAATATCCGTCAGTCCCCATTTTCATGTTGCTTCCCGTTTACACTCAATAATCCGCTTTGCCTCTTTCCCTCCTAGGAGGCCCTGGTCTGCATGACCCCTGTGAACGGGAGCCAACAGATGCTTTGTCCTATATGACCGTTCAGCAAAAAGAAGCCATTACACACAGTGCTCAGGTAGAAAACTCGTACTTCTGCGGAGCTAGATGCTGTAACAGTGACGGTTTCAGCTCATTAATACAACTTACTCTCTGCTGGGATAGCTTATTTTAATGGCAGCCCTGACAGTTCCCTGGTGCGCTACCCTGGAAAGCTGAAATGATAGTTCATGAGTGCAAGAGTTAAACGTGTGTGAAATCTAACCCTTGCAGAAGGCAGTCAAGTGGCTGTGCACCACTTGCTTCCCACCTCGAGTGCTTGTGGCACAGAGCCCTTGAGTAGGCTCCCTGTCAGCGTGCCCTGCGCTGTGTATTACAGACATTAATGACCCTTAAATTTGTAGACATTAGCATTTTCCGCAGCTGTCATAGAAGATAGCTGTAGAAGCTGTCTTCTCCTAAAAGAGGTGGTTTTGTGTCTACAAAATTATTTAGAAACTTAGACAACCGAGGTAAAGTAGCGCTGTGATGCAACTTACGTTTCTACTGTCACCTTATAGCATGCCCTCAGATTATCAGCCTTCGGTCAGATCTATAAGGTTTTGGAAATGGATCCCCTCCCATCAAATAAGTCATTTCAGAAATATTCCTGGTCAGTAACTGACAAAGAAGGTAGGTATTATTTGCACCAAAAATCACTAATTGGGCAGTAAACTAGGGGTTAACTTAGAATGGGTGAAATTCCTGAATTACATGCTATGAATGCAAGGTAAAGGCTTTTCTTTGTGTTGAATGTGTGGTTTGTTTTTTGCTGGGTTTTGGGCTTGTTTGGGTTTTTTTAGCATTTCATTGTTAGGAGAAAATCTGGAAGATGTGTTCTGTACAAGTACCAACAGAGGAGCAGCAGTACAGCTAGAGTATAGCCGAAGATTTTCTTTAAGCACAAAGTCCTTTGGGGTCTGAGGAGTAAAAGTAGTGTTTATGATTCTTATGCTGGGGAAGGAGAGACTGCAGACTGGTCAAAAAGCATATAACAAGTGTCCATAATAAGAATTACTCATGAATTCTTCTTAGAGAACAATATGCATCTAATAAAAATAAATTTCCATGGGTTGGGGGTTTTTTGTTTTCTTTTCTTTTTTGTAAAAACAATACTATTAGAGCTCTTGCTTTAGACTAACTGTAAAAACCAACACTGCCGAATTGCACTACTCATATCACACGTGATAATGGAAACGGACATCTTGCATGGCATGGTACAGTGAGTAATAAGCTAATACTGGCTTACGTGTAGTAGTAAGAAAGCTTTGACTGATGGTTGAGTTCTTTTCATTATAAACATGCAAGGAACAGTGTGGGACTAATCAGACTCCTGCTGTGGAATTTTGTTTTTCTAATAGCATATCCATATTACAAGGAAATTTATACCCTAGGTACAGGCTCATCTGCTCTTAAGAGGCCATTTGAAGATAGTGTTGGGGATGACAAAGATCCAAATAAAAAGATGAAGCGTAATCTGAGGAAAAGTAAGTGCAACACTTCTCCATTCTGTTCTCAAAGCTCTATTGTACAGTGGGAGCTGGTTTAAAAGCGGCTCTTTTGGTGTGGTGTTGGTGTGGAATAACGTGTGAAAAAGTTTTTTGGAACAAAACATGTTGTCTCTATCACCCCACATTCGGAATGTCAAACACATCTCTTACTGCATTGGAATTTCCCCTGACATGTTTTACTAAAAGAATGATTAGCATTTGTAAATGGGATTGCCCATCAAGTTACAATAAAATTTCAGGCAGCTGAGGCATTTTATTGATAATGCTGCTGTACCTTGGGTTGGGTTGGTTTTGTTTTGTTTCCAAAGTACTGCAGTGACTTGAAGATTTGCCTTTTTGCATTGTTCCCCTTCTTGAGCTAGTTGTTGGTCTCTCGAGACCTCCCACAAGAAAAATAAAACGCTTAATCCACAAAACATTGACATTGCATGTATGTACAGGCCAGAAGCCTCTCGGCATTGCTGGGATCCAGTCGGTTCTGGGGGCTGTTTACATTGTGCTACTTTGGCGCCAGTTCTGGATCTGGTTCCTCACTACCTATAAAACTTGTTACTCCTTTTATAGCAGCCAGGAAGAATATAGCTAGCTGCAAGAGAATTGTGTTAACAATATAAAAAAAAGGGTAATTATAGTTGCTACCCAAAAGTAGAATGGCTTATTAAAGACTTAACAGCTTTACGGCTATCCTCAATCTCTGAGAGGCTGAGGGGTTGTTTTGCTCCTTTATACAGACAGAAGGCACTGAAATGCAAACTGTTTCATTTTTCTGTTCATCTTGTTTTGTTCGTTTTCCCTTTCCCCCCCCTCCTCCTCCCTCATCCCCCTTTCTACTGTCTTGTACTAGTACTAGATAGTAAAGCAATAGATCTCATGAATGCTCTGATGAGGCTGAACCAAATCAGGCCAGGCCTTCAGTATAAGCTGCTGTCACAGTCTGGTCCAGTCCATGCCCCAGTCTTCACAATGTCTGTCGATGTTGATGGTACGACATACGAAGCATCAGGACCTTCTAAGAAAACAGCCAAGCTCCACGTGGCAGTGAAGGTAAGGCAGCCCGAAGTAATCTGCTAACCCCAGATCTTAGACCATAGAGTATGAAATATGGCTAGAACTAGTAAAGTGCAACCTCAAAATTTAAAAAAAAGGATGAAGCTGAGCTACTACCTATGTACTCTAAACACAGCTGGGCCCAGTTCAAAGAGCATCCCTGGTTTTACGCTAGTGGAGGGGAGAACTTGCCAGGGCTCTGCAGGTCAGCTCACATGACAATGGATGGAATGTGGTGTTCAAGTTCTGGACTGCAGCGGGTCAGTTCTGTTCTTCTCCTTCCTCCTGTGGGTTTGAAAACGGCATGTTGGTCGCTCTCTCCTTCTTTCCTCCCTTCTGCGTCCGTTCTGGGCTTGTGGGCTCCTGGAAGAACATGGAGTCGTTTCCTGTCTTCAATGTCTGAAGAGTACCATTGCGCACTGGGATCAACTGGTCTCCGGTTGATGACCAGATAAATGACGGGTCTCCAGTCCATTTTTCAGTAAGACTAGTATTGTTCAGGTACTAGTCAACCTGCTGTTGCTTCTTGTAGGCGCTGTACATGGCAGAGCGCTGTGGTTTAACCTGGCAGGCAGCTAACCACCACACAGTGGCTCACTCGCTCTCCTGCTCCCCGGTGGCATGGGGGAGAGAATCGGGAAAAAAAAAAGTAAAAATCATGGGTTGAGATAAAGACAGTTTAATAAGACAGAAAAGGAAGGGGGGAAAAAACAGTAATATACAAAACAAGTGATGCCAAATGCAGTTGCTCCCCACCCGCTGACCGATGCCCAGCCTGTTCCCAAGCAGCGATCGCTGCCCCCCGGCCAACTCCCCCAGTTTCTATACGGAGCGTGATGCCGTATGGTATGGAATAGCCCTGTGGGCAGTTGGGGCAGCTGTCCTGGCTGTGCCCCCTCCCAGCTCCTTGTGCCCCCAGCAGACCATGGGGAGCTGGAGAATCCTTGACTGGCGTCAGCACTGCTGAGCAACAACTAAAGCATCCGTGTGTTATCAACATTATTCTCTCATACTAAATCCAAAACACAGCACTGTGCCAGCTCCTAGGACGAAAATTATCCCAGCTGAAACCAGAACACAGAGCTTAGGTCTGTAAAGCAGTGACAGACTGAACACCCAACACGAACATCCTTGTGTTGCACGAGGACAGGTCAGAGTGCTAAAGCAGACCGAGCCTGCTGGGTTTCTGGGAAGAAACAAAAGTTTCCTACTGACAATTCATGTGAAAGAGAACCGCTTTTAATAGAACTGCACTTATGATAGGAACAAGCCCATCTGTCATTCTGTGCTTCGCTTTGTTTTGAACAAGAATTTCCTTTTTAGAAGCTTCATCTGGCAACTTTCTGCTTTCCTTTGATTTCAGTTTTGAAAATCCCATTGTCCCATGTGCTTTCAAGTTCAAAGTGTCCAGAAGTATCTGAGGGAATGTGGTGTTCCTCCAGGAAAAGTAGCTCTCTGCATGTGTGTCCTTCCAGACCTTCTGCCTCATTCTTTTTTTTTGCCTCCCTCCCTGCAGTTGTTTTTTTTTTTTTTTTTAAAAAAAAAAAAACCTTGCCCTG
The DNA here is from genome assembly GCA_013400535.1 of Scopus umbretta. Lineage (NCBI taxonomy): Eukaryota > Metazoa > Chordata > Aves > Pelecaniformes > Scopidae > Scopus > Scopus umbretta. The sequence goes on from VZTL01059988.1 coordinate 74,421, forward strand.
AAAAGCTGTGACTTCTCTGCCCTTGAACCTCTCTGCGTCAGTCAGATCTCTGCTGGTGCCTACCCGCTCTGTTTTCTCTAAATTTACACATACAGAAATCCCGGGCTGCACTTCAAAACACCCGTGATTTGAGCCAAGAGGAAATGGGTGGTGTGGTAGAGATTAGCTTTTTTTTTTGCTTTTTTTTTTTCCCCCCCTAGCAGATCCAGGCCCTGCTTTCCCAGACATCTAAGAGGGAATAATGTGACCATTTCAGTTTCTAGATCTGACCTTTTTAAAATTTAGAAGCCCTGAAAATGCAGCCAAGTGTACCACAGCTGTGTGGGAGCCGAGCCTGGAGTTACCCATGCAGGTCTCAATTCAGTGTTGGAACATTGTGATTTTTGCAAATTTTGTTCTTGGGACTAAATTTTCAGTGGAGTATCAGGTTCTTTTCAGATTCTTTTGGGCCTGTGTCTGGTATGGCCGTACGACTAGGTTAGGGAGCTGGTTAAAGGAGAGGCTGGCCTTGCTAGGTTTTGAAGGAACTGATCAATAGCGCCTTAATCAGTAAAATTTCATTTGCTATACAGCTGCTGGTTGTAAGCAGCCTGGAGAAAGCTTGGAGGTTGTGACGCGGTTCACTAAGCGGCAGGCTTACTGCAGGCAGTTTGTTACTCTGCTAGCCGGGCATTCCTCACCTCCTATCTCCGTTTGGGAATTTGCTCCCCGTACATCCGCTTCGGAAGCACCTACCCACAGGTGTTCCTGAAAGATGCGAGCAAGGGAGGGGATATCAGCCCTCTTGCTTCAGGGACGTGTTTTGTGTCCTGCTTGGGTACCTACCGGCTGCTGCCTGCTGTTTCCTTGGAAACTCCAGAAGTACCATCTTGTAGAAGTACAAGGCTTTAATTCTCATCAGACTTTTTGTCTTGTTTGCCCCAGAGTCAGTCCCTCGATCTGTCCAAATACACGGAGGGGTGGGAGATGGTGTGCAAAACAATCTCCTTATCATACTGTTAAGCAGTGTCATGCAGTGGATGCAATTCCGATTTTTAATTATTATTTTACAAGGAATTCTTGAGATGATGAATGATGCTCATGAGTAATTGCTATCTTTGAGACTAAAATTCTGTTTGTGTTGATTCCACGTTTGAAAACCTGGAACTATTTCCCCCGTTGCTGTTGTGGTTTTCTCCATTTAAATACAGGAGAAAATGTATTTCTAAGCAATCTGCCTTTATTAAGTGTCTGGTGGACATTGTTTTGTGTTGAGGTCAGCTTTGTATTTGTTTCTGTACTGCTACCTGTTTTACAGTTCGTTTCACGTGGCTTTGTTGTAGGTTTTACAAGCGATGGGGTATCCAACGGGTTTTGATGCAGATGTGGAGTGTATGAGTTCTGATGAAAAATCAGATACTGAAGGTAAAAATGAAACAGTGTCTTCAATCTCAAGCAATAATACTGGAAATTCCACAGCCGACACCTCCGCTACCCTAGAGGTGAGTGCTGCGCGAAAAAGTACAAGTGATGGAGAGGTGTGGGGTTTGGTTTTTTGGGTTTGTTTTCTCTTCTACCGGAAGAGGGTGGTGTTTTAGTTAGGGTGGTGGATGAGGAATTAAGAGATAGTTTCCAGTCTCAGATCTGCCACAGGCTTTGTGTCCCCATGGACAAATAACCGATCTTTGTGCCTCCTTTCCTCGAGTTTAAGGTGGGGTAGCCATCTTCTCTTCGTAAGACCATAAACTCTTTGAGACGGGTGTTGTCTCTTTTAGTGAGCTCATGTGTGGCCTAAGATGGGGACAGCTCCATCCTCTTCGGTGCCTCTGGGCTCCAGTGACGCACATGGCGCAATTGCTGTTCTGTAATGGTGGGTCTGTCAAAAAGGTACAGTTACACAGGCAGTATTTTAAACTGATACACGTGAAGACCAATGAAAACATAAACGTTTGTTGGGAGATGTTAAGAAATTTAAAACCTTGTACCACTAGGCGTATTGAATGGACTAGAAAATGCTGCATGGAAAATGCTCCAGTTCCAGTAGAATGTACTTTTAACTTTGGCGCTCGCAGCTGAAGTCAGGTGCTAGAAGGAGCATGTTTTCTCACTGAAGTTGTGGGAAATAGAGTATTCCTCAAAGGACAAAATTCCAGTAACTTTGGCTGAATGTCCCTAGGCCAAGCTGTGATAGGTCTGTAGCACATTAATTGGATATTTTCTTAAAACTATTTCTGGTATTTCTCTCTTTTTGCCAATGAGAAACCAGGAGATTTTAAACTCATGCTTAGATGTCATCCCTTTCACCCTTCTCTTCCCGATTTGCTTGACCGGTGTCCGTAATTGCCACCAGGGATTTTAGAGAAGCATCCTGTGTAAAGACTGAGTAACAGCTTTAATTTGTGCGTTTGTCTCCCTGACAGCTCTGCAGCACGGTCTTTGGGGGCTGTACCAATAAACCATTGTAGATCCCTGCTAGCTTTTTCATTATAATGCTTTTTTCCAGGACTATGGGGGGCACTGTGCTGTAAATAGAAGTAATTGTTTTGTTCTTCGAATACTTGTTAAGACGTTAAAACATGAATTTCTTCAGTTGGAAGCCACTTAATTTCCAGACAGTTCATAATCACGGACAACTCAATTCACATATGTATTTAGTCCAGTGAGACATTTCTAGGGAAAGGAAATGGGGGTATTTTATACTCAAGAAACTGACCTGTTAATTTACCTTTAAAACTTATTATTATTTAACCACAAACATGGGTAATACTTTAAGATGAGCAAGATATTTCCCAAGCTGCATGACTGTGGGTTTCCCTATTTACACTTTTGAGACACTTTACCTCCAAAGTGCAGGTCCTGGTACTAGGACTCCTGATCTTTATCCAAAATAAGAAGTTGCTTTGGAAAACATTGTTTTGATCCCTTAATCATCTTTTTCTTCATTAGTGAGTAGTCGTTTGTACCTGTAGCTGAGTGCACTGTAGCGCAGGCCGATGTGCTGGTGCGCTGAGATCTCAGCCTTACCTTCCTTGCTTTCCAAACAGTTACAGATATTTCTGCTGAAACATGTGACCTGGGATATGAGACTTCTTCCGTCGGAGCTCAGTAGTGCCAGGACGTAATTAGATCGAGCAGCAGAGATGGGTGCAAGGTTGGGAAGGCTAATCTCTCCTTTCAGTGAAAAAGCCTTCGATTTCAAGGAACTTGACACCCGTGGGCTCAGCTTCAGCTTTGGATGCCCTCAGGGTTGAAATTCCAGGGGCAGCTGGTGCAACATTCAGTCTGTGTGGACACCAGAGCAGGCCAGGAGGCCAGTAGCTCTCACCAACAGAAATAAGAGGGTGTGACTTCTTTTACAGTGCCGTTTGTCCCCCTGCCCTTCTTTAGGGAGACTTGCTGGCTGCTGTTCCAGCGCAGCGTGTTACACTGAGGCCAGGGCAGTGTTATCTTTGATGCGGGTCTGCTCCTGGGAGGCCTGCCGAGGCCTGCGTGTTGGGCAGAACAAGCTACTGCAGAGGCTTGACGCAGCGATAATGCTGGCATTCCCAAAGTGGCTGGCCGTGTGGCACTGTAAGCTGCGAGGCTGTAGATGTTTGCTTGCCTTTTGAAGAGAGAAAGGCTCTAACACAACACCGTAATGTCTCTCTAGGTAAGAACTCAGGGTCCCATACTCACAGCAAGTGGCAAAAACCCGGTGATGGAGCTCAATGAAAAAAGAAGAGGTCTGAAGTACGAGCTCATCTCTGAGACAGGTGGAAGCCATGACAAGCGCTTTGTGATGGAGGTGAGTGAAGCAGAGTTGGTAGCTGGTTTTATTAACAGTGCTTGAGGCCTTGGAGTTGCTTGCTGCTACAGTTCAGATCAGTTGTGTTCTGCTTTTTGCAGTGCACATCTGTGGTGGTGATGTTTTCAGGTTTTTGTATCTCTTACTGCTGCTGCGATGGTTGGACGGGGGGTAAGGAATGTCTTCTATGCTTTAGGAAAATACAATGAGAATTAAAATTGGATTCCAACAGCCCCAAACTACATTGTGTCTTGACACGAGGAGGAGGAGGGAAGTAGAAGATCCACAGCTTGACAAAAATACCTGATTGGCAAATTTTGCAAACATAAGTGGTAACCCCATGTCAGTGACCCAATTTGAATCTCCTATTGCCAGCTTACCAGGGGTATTTGGAATGACAGTAGCAGAGGGTAAACTCATTGGATTTCTTTACCTACTTGTATTATCTCTGAAGTAGCGCTGGGCTGGGAATGTACAGCGTGGGCAAAGACGTTGGTAGATAAGGCGCTGATAAAGAGGAGGGGAGCCTCAAAAGACTCCTGAAAGCCCCGTTTCCTAGCGGTATCATTCATGTGTTGAGAAGCTCAAGCACATTGGCTAAATTCAGTATCAAACAGATATACTGGTCCTCTTCGAATTGCACTCGTAGTTTCCAGATTCCTAATATCTGTGATATAATGGTTCACGGGATCACTTAGGTATTCTTTATCAGCTTCAAAATCTAGAAGCAATAGGAATTTGTCACATAAACCACTGAGGTCTTTTTTTTTCCACTCCTGAAGTTTTGTGGATGGTGAGCGGGTGCAGCATGGTATTCCCAAGGATAAATACTAGGCATAAACTTGTGTTTCAATTTTCAGGTAGAAGTAGATGGGCAGAAGTTCCGAGGTGCAGGCCCAAATAAGAAAGTAGCAAAAGCAAGCGCTGCGTTAGCAGCACTTGAAAAACTGTTTTCTGGGCCTAATGCAGCAAACAACAAGAAAAAGAAGATTCTTCCTCAGGTAAGAACTGTCATTTGCTTTTGGACTGCTCTGTTGTCACAGCTCTGAGTTGTTTTTTGATACAGGAACTTCTACAGGAAGCAAGTGATTTCAGTCCCTTGTTTTATGCACACGTGTAAGGTTTCTATTTTTATTCTAATATAATAATTATTTTCGTATAACAATGTAATCTGATAGTTGGGACCATATTGTGGGAAATACAGTGGAGAAGGAGGCACAAAGAAGGAGAGGTGCTGAGTAGCTGGAGGAGGTACAGTAAGGTCACCTCAACCAGTGACGATGTGGAAGTCTCTGGTGTTTCAGGCCAGAGCCATAGTGTGCTCCTTCATCATGTAAGACGCATAGACTTAGGGGTAAGTCGTTTATAGCCAGGTAAAGGCCTTAACTCTAGATTCTGGAGTAAGCTGAGGTTTTTGCACCTTTCCAACTCTTCAGATGAGCCATTTTGTTGGGCAAGAAAGACTTGTATAATACAAAACTCAGTCTTGTCTGTTAAGTTTAAGAGCCACAATGATCTCTCCAATCTGTTAAGGTTGAACACAGTGTTCTTCCTCCAGAGGACTACAGTCTGAACTCACTCCTGAGGACTACAATTTGTGTCTCTCCTGTGCAAATGAGTTAGAATTAGGATTTTCTCGTCACTTCACACTGGAGCAGAATGTATCATAAAATACACTTACAAAAGAGAACAGTCAACTCTTGGTTTTGTTCTGTAACTAGTGAGTCCTCACCATTTCATGAAGACCTTTGGTTAGGAGTGTTTCCGTTTCCATTACTGTGTTGAAAGTCTAGTAAATGAGAAAAACACTACCTCACAGGGTGAGGTTCCACATGCAGTTAAGATGTGGAAATGACCTCTGATTCAGGCACTTCCCAAATTCCGGTTTTTCTTTTTCTGTTGTTGTTAGTGTTCTTTTTTCAGTAGATCAGTGATGGCAATAACTGCTAAACTTGTTGGAATACTGGGATTTGCAAGATTTTACTGTTTATAGGGGCAGTCGGGGCACCTAGTACAGCAAAGCCATGCTCTGGTGCGGTAACTCCTTGCCGTTTGTTCGCTTGTAGGTGGTGACAATGGGAAAAAGAAGGTGGCGTTCTAGTGAAGTTAGGTTAAAGCAGTCCAGTGTTGTCATGAGGTGGGCGGTTGTCTTTGGGGTGAAATCCTGACCCTGCCCAAGTTATGTGGGTTCGGAATGATAGGAGAGCAGCAAAGGCAATGTTGTAGATCGAGGAGAGGAAGCTTATAAGGAGGTGGGAAAGCCAGCAGAGAAAGGGGCAGAAGCCACCGGTGTTCGTTCATGCCCACGCAACCAAAATGGAGGTAAATAACACGCACTCTGACCATGCCGACTGCCGGGCCCGAGTGCAGTGAGTGCTCCGGGACCCGGTGCATGCTGCTGTGCACTGCAGCCCGTGACCTGGCAAGGGACTTGCTTGATTTCTGCCAAGATTCTTTAGGACAGTACTTCTCCAGTCTGTATTCCGCCTTTAACGATGCATCACGCATGTTTAAAGAGATTTTTAAAAGGTGGTGATCTAATGCAGATGGCCTTGTATTTCCAGCAACGCTTTCACTTTCTGAATTGCTGTTTTTTATTACTCTGGGCAGACGAAAGGGGTTGTCAATACAGCCGTTTCTGCAGCAGTCCAGGCTGTTCGAGGCAGAGGACGAGGTGCTTTAACACGAGGGGCATTTGTTGGGGCAGCTGCTGCTACTGGATACATAACGCCAGGTAAGCCACGACACCGATGGCTAGCAGTTTAATTTTTGTCTGCTGGGGTGTTCTTTTCCACGTGTGTCAGTCACCTATGCAAGTGATTTCTTCAACTTTAATCATCTGAGATGAAGAAGAAGGGAGGATTCACGCGGCTTTAAGTAAATCAAAGAGCTGAAAAGCTGTCAGTACCTGTCCTTTATGAGTATACAACTTGAAGCACGCAGTTATGGGCATAATGGTTTTCCTGGCTTTATTATTTTATTATATGTCATCTTCATAGCGCACTGCCATGGCACAATTCCCAAAACTCTCTTCCCAGCTAAGAACCTCCTGGATCACGTCCCCTTTAGCATTAGGAGCGGCTTTCCCAAGGAACCCTTGTGGAGGTTAAGTTGGCAGGCTCAGGAGTCGCTGTGCTCCCAGAAACCTTCTACATGAACTGCGTGTGTGAGCACAGCATCCGCTCGTAGCTTCTGTGGTGGCCAAAAACCCAAAAATCATTTCCGTTCAAACCCTGGCTGATGGTAATTCATCATCCCCAGTGCATTGTTCTGATTAGCAGAAATGTCTTTTGAAATCCAAGGGCTTTCTCTGGTTCGCATTTATCCTTGGGGCTTGCTGTGCAGGGCTGGCGAGTTCCTGGTCAGGATATGTCACTGCTGATTCCTTAGGGCAGGCTTGCAACTACCAGAAGCAAAACTGTCCCAGCTTGAAGAGCTGAAGTGCTGAGCCCCTCCTGACTGGTACAAAATAGTGTAGGGGTTTTTGGTGTGGTGTTGTGTTTTTAATACGACAGGCACATAGAGCGTAAGGTGTTAAAAATGTAAACGCAAGAAAATTTTAATGGAATGTTCACTTTCTCACTTCCCTCACTCTTCAAAGAGCATTTTTCTTTGTGATTCTCCACAGCACGTCTGGGGCTTGCAGGTGACACGCGAAGGGAATCTAGACATTGTTTTTACTTGGAATAAGAACCACAAATTTGCAAGAATGAGATGCTGGAGATTCCTTAGTCAAAGCAAATCCAATAGGTTCCAACAATTAAAACTCATATTCCTCCTGCTCAGGTTTTCAGACTGCAGCACGAGCTCTAATTAGATACCCTTCAGCAGTTCACACATGCCAATAGCATAGCCCTGTTGTTTGGTAGACTTGCGTCCTGGCACAGTCGATGGCATGTCGTCTTCATTGTTCTGTATGTTGATGTAATTATAAATATTAAAAAACAGTAATTCATTTTTAATGGCTGTTAACATTGTTTTTGGAACTGTCTTTCTGCCCGAGTCATTTATGAGACACTTTAACCTGCCAGGGGCATGCTTCTTGCCAGCATGGAATTACTCCAGAAATAGGTTTACTTTCCCAGCCACTGTAGTTGTTAAGCTTCTGTTTGCCTTGGCCTTCACAGATTCTTTCTCTTCATCCCCTATTCTCAGAAACCTCTTGCTTTTTGTGATGGACTCAAGCCATCCCACCAGGAAAAAAACCTGTAGAGCCTTTGTGAACTACCGAGATGTAGTACCCAAGATCGGTGTTACCACTGTTGCTTTTTATCTCACCCCCGGGTCATGCTTAGCTCTTTGGAAAGAAAGACGCTGCTCTCCGTTTGCCCAGAGGTGTTCAGATGTCCACTGTGGAACTTCTTTTGTCTGTTAGGAATGGCAGAGAAAGCAGAATTCACAGGAGCTGTACTGATGGTGATGTGGTATCTGCCACAGGCATCTAGCGTTCCCCGTTTTGTAATGCCAGCTGAGGAAAATGGCTGTTCTCTGCGTTAGACCGTATTTGTTTTAGGAAGAACATAAGCAGCTCGGGGATGTCTGACTGGATCGTGCCAACTCCATGACAGTACAGACTTGAGGGCTTCAGCTGAAAGAAAACGCTAAGGAAATGAAAGGCGGAGTTTAACTCTTTGCTGAGGCTTAAGGAAGTCACTGGGTAGCTTGTTCTTCAAGCCACCACGTAGGAGGCCGTTAGTGTTTTCAGCAAGATTTCTATGTATTAGCGTGAGTTTGGTTCCTCTGTGGTCCTGCTTCAGGTACCAGAAAGGGTCCTTCCCTGCGTGTCGGTGTGCAAACACCGATTGTCTTCAGATGCAGTAGGAAATGAAACCCACCCCTTCTCTGTTTATATTGCAGGGTACGGAGCACCGTACGGGTACAGCACAGCCGCGCCAGCTTACGGTATGTATAGCTCAATATTTAACAAGTTAGAAATGATACAGAAACTGTTGTGGCAGTCCAAATGTGGCAGTCCAAGGAGAAATTCAAAGAGATGAAAGCTCTTAAACCATGACAACAACAACACTTTTATGCCATAACCTTGTGGTTCTTTTTTGGTTGGAGTAGCTTTTCTGCCTATGCTTTGCCTGGTCTGTGGAAGGACTGCTTGTTCTAATTGCCTGTTCCCTTTCGTACTGAAACTGAATCGAAGTAGTCTTACTTTTTACAGCCAATCTGTGCTCCATTCAAAGACTACCGAAGGGCCTATTTCAGCATCTCTGACCAATATTTCTCTAAATGGCATTACAGTAACACTGGCGAAACGCTTGTCCCCAAGTGTAAGTGGCTTGTGGACAAAGCTCCCTTAATGCTGCCAACCCCGTGACGTCTGTGTGCGAATACACCCGCCCCCACGCACCCTAAAACGCTGCTGCCTGGGACGAGCAGCGTGGGTTTCGTGGGGCCCGGACCGTTAGCAATCAGATTGCAAGGAAGCTAGGACACGGCAGTTCGCCACCACGCTTTTTGCTAAGAAACGCAGTAGTATCAGGCTGGCAAAGCACTGGTTTCCTGAACGCTGTACGATAAACTTAATCGGAGAGCCAAGATGGAAGGGTTTTTCTTAACTCAGCTTCTCCCCGCCCACCGGCTTTTTTTACGCTAGACTAACAATGCATACCTCTAACCGGCCCTTTTGGTTACTTTGAATGAGGTTTATGTGGCAATGGGAGCAAAGCAGGTTGGAGTCAGTGATATGTCCCGCTCGCAAACAAGCGAGCCCGCCAGAACCAGTCCCGCTAGCCTCTCCTCTGGCAGGGACCCGGCGGAAGCCTGCTACTCCAGTGGCAAGCGGAGTACGTTTCAAGGCCTGCAGTCTTCATATGGGAAACTAAGCCTGCAATTTGCTGTGAATTTTCTAGCTTTGGTAGCATTTGCGGTACTTGTCCCTCTCACATTTTTCTAGCTTGGGCACTACCAACTCCCCTGATAGCGTTACAAAAGTTAAAAACTTTTTGCAACGTTGATTTCATTACTTCCTTTTAGAGGTGTGAGCTATAAAGAGTGGATGCTGCCGCTTTATTGAAAGCGGTCGCTTTGCTTGACTAAGACCAGCTGGTCCTATTCCCTACGGCTGCAGTGGAACGGGCAGGAGAAAGGGCCCCGGGCTGCACCCGCCCCGTAGCACTAAAGCAAACCTCCCGAGTTTCAGGACTCCTGCCCCACTGACCGGCCAAGTGCTTTGACAGCGCGCTCTGTGTGTTGTCTTTTGTGTGGTATTACGCAAGGAACAGCTACAGGTTTTCTGAAGGAAAAATGAAAGGCAGTTTGGTTTAGGGCTTGCTTCGTGGTAATGGATTTTTTAAAAATCCCTTTGGTTCTTTCCAAGCAAGTCACGCACTGGAACTAGGATGAGCTAGCGCTGTCTGCATGCAGGGATTTTTACAAGCAGGGAGACGTAGTGAACCCACTTCCCTTGCAGCTTTTCTTGCTTTTCTTCATTCGTTCCTTCTGGTTTGTGTTTTTTCCTCACGACGCCTATTTTGGGAGCTGGATTTTAATCTCGCTTAGCGGTGTATATGCGACATATCACTGACTTCAAAGCCTTGCGGAGTTGAATGCCCCCATTTTTCACATAAAGAGTTTCTGTTTTTACTGTCTTATGATTGTGATGCGAAGTACTGGGATAATGCTTTTTGGCTGTAAGGTAAACCTGTCTCTTTGCCTTTGTAAGCTGTTGCATGTTGGGAAACTTCACTTTGATCATCTGGTGCTCTGGAATACCTGCTGTTGCTGCTTTGTGATTTCTAAATGGACACACAGGTTAAATACTAGAATTTAAATAGGAAAGATTTAAAAAAACAAACAAACATTTAATTGTGCAGAAGTTTGTGAGGCCACAAGAACTCTATAATACGATCATGAAATCAGGCAGATATTAATCTTTCCAGATTTGCCACTTCAATACAGGAGAGGAAATGCAGAATAATGAAGCAGATGCAGAATTTGACTGTAGGGGCTTGATTTTTGGCCGGCCCACCTGGGTGCTTATCCAAACCGCTGAAGGGGCTCCTTCCGAGTTCTTTCATGCAGCGCAGTGCCCGTCTAGAATACCTGCAGTTGTAACTGGCCTGTGAAATTAACTTGGAACACAGGACGAGCTAGTAGAGAGGAATTATCATAAAGATTATGAAGTAGAGCTGCCAGTCCAAATACACACTCTGCTTTTGAGAACGTTGCTTACTTTAGTTCTACCAAACACCAGGGCAAAAATAAAAGCAAACTTTAAGCTAACCATCTGTTTGAAGGAGAGCAAAGTGTTGAAGTGTCACTGTTCATGGGGCTCTGCACCCCAAGATCGCACTGACCGACCGATCTGGAAAAGGTTAATGAGAACACTGCTGTAAGCGCTTATCTGACTTTCTCGGATCACTGAACTTATTTGGAGTCCTCTCCCTTTCTTCTCTCTGTAGGTTTGCCCAAGAGAATGGTTCTGTTACCAGTTATGAAATTCCCAACTTATCCTGTTCCCCACTACTCATTCTTTTAGCAAATGGCAGAAGCTAATTCCTATTGATTGAACAACACAGTACAGTACAGAATGTTAGAAGAAAAAAAGCCTTTTTATCCTGTTTTCTTTGAACACATACTTGAGCAAAGTCATTTGTAAAGAAACATCTTTTTCCTACTTTTTGATTTTAACAAAATGCAAATTTAGTTCTCTAAAACTTGAAAAAAATGTTCTGTGAAATGTTACCTCATTTTCAAATAACTTATACCAGCCTTCTGTTATAGGGAAGAACTAGAAGCTTAAATCTTACGTTTTAAATGAAGTATCCGATTATGTAAAATTAAATTTGTGAAGGATGTATAGAATATAAAACACTGATCACAAATAAACTGTTTTGTTGTAACACAAGAGTACTGCCTGTTTCCTAATGCAGTCACACAGATTCAGTTAATGACCTGTACTTGTTGTAGGGTTATTAAATGCAGGGCATAGTTCTTTAAAAAATAAAAATTAAAAATTAAAAAAAAAAACCAACAACAAACCCCAAAACCCTCACACAATAGAAACTTTACAGTTAACATTTAACTTTGTAAATACTATGGTGTGTAATAAACTTAGTAAAATATGCGTTAAAATATTGTTTTATCTTATTTTTTATAGTTAAGCATCAGTACCTGAGTTTCCTTATAATCTTTAAGATAAGCATACTGTAACTGTGATTTTTAGACACAGTCTTAATTTTCCAAGAAGGCTTTTCACTCGTGCACAAAATACTGAAAAACAAATGAAACAAAGGGAATTAATCTTAGGCTGTCTCTCTGGATTAGGTTGCATTCTGTGAAGTAAGTGTTAAACAAAGGAAGTTCCCACAGAAGGACTCGTTACGCAGTTAACAGGGACACACAGCTAAGTCCGTATTGCCCAGAGAAAGGACGACACTAATGTTACAATCGGGTTCTTTAGAGCTCAAAAGCTGCTTGTTTTCCTTTCTTTTCTGTTCTTACAAAAGAAAAAAAAAAAGAAAAAAGAAAAAAAAAATTGCACTTGTTCTTTTGGCCTTCTTCACTTTTAAGATTGTCTGCCCACCCTCGATTTTCCATCCACCATTTCTACAGAAAGCGTTTAGTGGTCAATCTTGCATTAAAACAAAGGGTTCTCCTTTCCCCCCTTACATTTATAAGAATCTAAAGCAGCAACAAGGTCCCCATGAAAACTTGCTATTTAATTGTCCCAGTTCTTGTTGAGTGCTGCTGTGAAAAGTGACACACTTCAGCCATAGGCCAGTACTTTTCTAAGAGTTGGTGCTCAAGCCGAAAGAACCTTCTTTCCGCTACGGAGCATGCGCGCCTGTCCGAAATTCCAGGACAGGCCCCAGCTCCATGCCGTCTCCATGTCTGGTAAACTTCTGCATAAAAACGGCTGGGGGCTCTCGGGAGGGATTCGAGTAGTCTTTATTAAGGTATCACCCCACAAAATAAGCAGCGTCGCTGGTTGCACTTCTCTACTCAGCCCTCGCCCGTTGCTTTTCATAGGTTTGCTTTAGCTCACGCTCTTTTAAAGATTGCCGTTACCCACTCTGTTCGCCAGCAGGCTGCTGCCGAGGCAGGGGGAGCTGTATTGTGAAGAGGGTGCGAGAACGGTGCTTAAAGCAATGGCAAGATCCTCCTCCCCTACGCTCCCTGTTAAGGGACAGAAATACTGGAAAAGCTTAATAGGGGGGGGCTCCTATAACAAGCTGCTTTTCTCGGAATTAACCGCAGCTGTGATTCTTAAGCGAAGTATTTGTGCTTAGGAATGTGTTCATATCTTCAGTGGTTTTTCTTCTGCCATCGCCCTCGCTTTCGTTTGGTGTTGGTGGTACTTTAATAAAAAACATAGATCTACTGACAAGTAGCGGTGAGCCTGCCGCGGTCATCCATGCGTTAGTGGTGGAACAAAGAGCAGGGTCCTGGGGATGCAGTCAAATTGAGCGGTGCTCGTAAATCACCGATGTGTTTGCTGGCCTATGGATGAAAGGAAGCCATCACGGAGCAGAAAAAGCATGGCCGATAAGAGCCCGTTTTTGTTAATCCAATGTTCATTAAAGGAATCTTTCCTCTGCACACATTTCCCCCCCTTCTCTTTTGGAGTTCCCCCGATTGGCAACCGTTTGCAGTTTCTTTTTTAATTATTTTTTTTTTTTTATCCACAGCTTTGTAAAATTTCAAACAAAACATTCTCTGAACCAATTCTATACAATGAACATTCGTAAGCCAAACAACTTGTTCTTATTTCAAAAACAAGGAGGGCGCTATGCTCTTTTCCAACATGATGGCAGTCATTTCAGATGATTTATAGAAGTCATTTTTTATTTTTTTTGTCATTTGTTGGGAGTTACTAACCACATTGTAAACTTGCCCCCTTGCTGCATATTTTACATTTCTCTGCTTTACTGAAAATATGAATGAGCTGTCAGTTCTTTGTTTAGAAAGCGGTAACCTCAGAAGTGTTAGATGTTTCAATACCTTCAAAGAATTAAAAGTGCCCATTTTACAATGAAAATTCCACTTGCAGCTGAAAGAGCAGAGAAATTTAAACGGAGCTTTAGCTTCAGCCAGTCTCTCTGAAATTAACACCAAGTTTTTGCTTCTCTGCTCTTTTCCCACTGTAGGTGGTTTTTTCATTGACAGTCCCTATTGCCAGCCTCTCAGCATCGCACCTTTTATTATTCACTTGGGCCCTCAAGATTTCTTCTCTGACTTCTAGAACCATCAGGTTGTGTGGCTCGAAATGGCATTTTGTACATGTCTTAAAAGCAAGAACAAACGTGTCTCGTTTTGAGGTTTCTCAACTTCAGACTTGGAATCTGAGCTTTTCTCTTTTTTTTTTTTTTTTTTTTAAATGAAAAGTGTTTTTCTCACTTCTTGAACTTCGTTCCATTTAATGAAAAGCAATACTTGCTCCAAGCCACAGTCCTTTCTTTGGGTACTTAGCAATAGATGTGTATGTACTTCTGGTTACACTAGAAGGGAAAGGCTGGTGTGTCGGGGGGGAAACAAGCACCAGAACAAGATCTTAACAAAACCTAGCCGAGCGCCTGCTTTAAGCAGGGAATCCTGCCATTATTTTATTTTCACTGTTTAAGTACTTCTCAGTCTTAATACTATGACTGTATTTGCATGTTTCCTATAAAAATTGCTACAAAGACTTGCAATGGTCACTCTTGAAGCAGTACTGCTTTGTACCATTGTACATGTCAGCAGACATGAAATGTAGCAAAAAGGCAGAAGAAAAAAACAGACTATATATTTTTTCCAAAATCTAACCAAATGATATATTCTCTCTCTCTCTCTGTCTCTTCCCCACATCATTAATATGAGGCACAAAAAGGGTAGGCCTGAACTTGACTTTCAAACGGATTGCTTTTGTGTCTCTTAAAATCATCACCAAATGATAGGAAAACATAGTATTTGGTAAACACCCAGTTCAGGAAAGTTTGCTGCTCTAAATTTACTGAGTTTTTTCCCTTTTAAGTATTTGTATGTTGATATTTTGAGATTGGGAATCAGCAATCAGCAATAACTGGAAGGTGAATGTTTTTATAAATGGTATTGGAACATCTATATGTTGCAGCTTAAGACTTTTAAGCAGTTTTCAGCGGGTTAATACCACTTTATTCTCATTCTCTCCGGACCTTCATAGCCATATGCACTTGTATAAAATAAGCAGAAATGTAGTGACTGTAAGCTGAGATCGTGATATAAAAGGTAAGAGATTTTATTTTCAGCTTAAAGAATATTTTTATTGTGTTTTTTTTTCCTAAAAATCTCATATACCTGTGACAATCTTGTATATGGCACGTTTTTACTATGTCTCGTTTAACTAAATGTTTAAACAGGTAATGCATAGGTCTGAATTCCAACTTTGTGTTTTTCGAGGCCACTTCAAATACTCCAGTTGCAGTTGAAAGTATTACTTAACACTTTTAAGAAATTGTTTGGTTGTATCAACAGACTGTTCTTCAAATATTTTTCTCTCATGTAGCATAAAAAGCTGTATTGATACCGCTGTGGGTCAGGCACTGCATTCCTGTGGAAAACACTTGGGTAGGTACCAAAGCCACGGCCTGCACTGAAAGCCGTACCGTAGTTAGAGTTACGGGGAATAGAAAGGAGCAGCAGAATGCGTGATACTAACTGATACAGAGAGAAATTACTTCCCTGAACTGTTAAAGCTAAACTCCCCAGGAAGAATGACCCTGATGATATTACAGTTAAAAGCTGCAGAGATCAAATTACATTAGGCCAAATTAATTCATGAAGCAGCCAGGTTTGCTTTCCTCTTGCGGGTGCAGTGGGAGGAGAGGACGGCAGGCGGGCAGTGGCTTGACTCTGCTTGAGTAATTTGCTTAGCTGCTGTTTTCTAAAGCTAGAAATTAGGATACAGCCATCCTCAAATCTTTTCAGCTCTGTAATAAATGTTTTAACAGGTATTTTACTTGCATTAAAATGGCTTTGGATTATGACCTATATGGTGCACATGATATGTGTAGTTTTAAAATACTAGGGTTTATTTTTTAATTTGCCTTTGTATAACCTTGCATTATGCAAAGTTGCATAGTACAGTACTGCACAATTGCAGTACTTGAAGTTGCTGGAAACAACTTTTTATATAAAAATGGTGGTTAAAATAAGGGGGGGAGTTGATGTTGTATTAACATTTTAGGGTCCCAATTTAGAGATGAAAGCATAAAAAACCCCTGACTGATCGCAGTTGACACTGATGTAATACAGGAAAGCACTTGGTATGGAGTATGTAGTAGTGTATCAGGCCAAAGCCTGTTGTTTTTCTCAGTGTTACAAAAAACAACAAACAAGATGTTGTTTTGCATCAAAATATAACAGCAAAAATTAATTATATTTCACTTAAGTATTGAAAATGCCAAGTTCAGTGAATAACTGCGTGTGTAGGTTGCCTGTAACTCAGGATACGTCTGGTTAGAATTCACAGGCTGATACAGAAAAATGGCTGTTAAATACTGTTAGCTTCGCTGCTGTTGGCAGAAACCTGATCTTGCAAGTGGCCTACATATTTGCACCTGGGGAAACGAAGCAAGGGGCTGGGCCAGTGAGGGGCCCATGGAAGCAGATAACCATGTGGTTGCATTTGCAGGTGCACTTGATGAGCCAGCAGAATGTCCTCCCCATTCGGTGCTGCAGCTTTTCACCTGCTGTTACCTTCAAGGTGCAAACCTAGGGCTTGGTCTGAAGCTCACTTAAAATTCAGTTCTTTCAGCCTGTCAGGCTAAGCAATCCTGATAGTGGGGCAGCAGGCTGCTCCGTTTCCTTCAGAGGACAGTATTTTGTTTGCGTCGAGGCAATGTTAAGGTGCGCTGTAATGAACTTGAGTAGTCCTTTCCTAGGCTTAACTGGTGTCAGCCTGACAAGCGCTGTCCAGTTCAAGGACTGACTGATAAAATGTCTTGCTGACTCTTATTTGATCTGTTTCGATGTGGCCTGTACTTGGCAGCTTAAGCCATTTGTATTGGTTTCCATCAGAACTGCTTTGACTGTGAATTTCTGTATTTTTCTGTCATTACCCTTTTAACTCTTGCAATCCTAAGCATTCCACTCTTCTGCTTTTTTTTTTTTTTTTT